>JAYJLX010041248.1:0-14326 GCA_036873525.1 Chalinula nematifera
TTGCTAACTAACTAACTAACTAACAAACAATTTGACTAATATACCCTCCCACACACAGTGTGGTGAGGGTAACTACATCATAATCATACCATGACAAATGCAGAGAATGCCACTCTTCTTGCTGTCGGTATGAACTGGCCCCCTCCACGATGTAATGGATCCTCAGATATTTTAGCATCAAGAACTTTAAACTTGACATTTCTAATCGCTAATAATAATTATTAATAGTTATTAATAAAAACTGATAATTAAGTATGTACAAACATACGTTCTTCACATAGCGGCCCTTCCCTGGTCCCCCATTGGAATCCTCTAACTATACTATCCTTCACAGAGGAGAGTAGCTTCTTGTCCACTTCAGTTGGTAGAGTATCATCAACCAGTATATTGGGGCCGGTGTTGTCTGGTCCAAATGCCCATATGGATCGGGCGGCTAACAAATCCCATTCGTACTTGGTTTGAAAGAATTCCGCTAGCTTCTTTCTAATAATTGTAACAATAAATTAAAAGGGCGTGTCTCCCATTTTATAAATAAAATACATAGTTACTCGTTCTATAAATAGAATACCTTGGCCATGTTATGTCCACTATTTCATTCTCTATGTCTTCAGCTAATCCTTTCTCCAATGGTTCAGCAATCATTGTCAGCTTATTCCTGTGTATGTAAGAGAATGGAATAATAAAGGAATAGAATAATGAAGGAATGGAATAATGAGCGAATGTAATAATGGATAAATGAAATGAATGTTGTGAAATATACTTTTTATTTGGTGTCATGGCAAAACATTTCAAAGAAGATGTATCAACAACTGTTTCACAAAACGCAACCACTGGATCGGCAACTTTAATATCTAATGGGAAATGCAATCAATTAAAGTACTAATCATACCCTCTCCCCCTCCCCCTCCCCTCCTACCCCTACTCTCCTTACATATACATCTGCTATCCATTGGAAAATCAAACTGACCCTATCAACCAAACCGACCTATTTCAGAGTACATCTTCCTCAAGTCATGCATCACACAGTCCAGATACAGTTCACCACTACCAAACACGACATGCTCACCACTCTCTTCAACCTAGTATAGCAACATACCATAGTATACAGTCAGTCATTAATACTATAGTATTATATAGCTCAACCTCCTATCAGTGTAAGTGACCATTGTGCATAGCCATTAATATTATAGCTCTATCTCCCATCAGCTGACCTTTGTTACCAGCAATGGATAGCTCATGTTGACCTTCCTTAATCCGTCCAACATCTTTGGTAGTTCGGATGGATTGACAGGTTCCACGGCGATCTTTATGACAGATTGGGTGTTAAACTTGAGGGGATGAAATATCTGAGCCTAAAGGTGAGTTAAATAATGAGGTAATTATTGGTTTAATTTTAGGAGTTACCTCTTCCGATCCCGATAACTCAGTAACAGTTGCTGTTTTAGTAATAGTTGCATCGATACCTGTATAAATGGGGAGGGGGGGGGGGGGAAGGTTATGTTATAACCATTTCTATAACAAGGAGTATGGACACTTACTTACCTTCAATTAAAGCAAAGTTACCAGCTGGAATACGATTCACTTCAATACTGTACCTATTAACACCATGAAATAATTAACTAATCAAGTGGGTGTGATCTCCACTCTAACCTCGCCTCTGATACCCATAGCCTCCCAACCTGGGACACACGAGAATCCTCCTCGTCCTCTAAAGTATAGTTTTCACCCAGTACTCTAACCTGCTCACCAGCGTGTACTGTAATTAAACAGGTCACATGACAGTCATGTGACCAAAATCAATGTGACTCACATGTTCCGCTGAGCACTCTACCGAAAGCATGAAACTGTGAAACGTCTTCAGTAGGGTATAGCTTGGTGATGTGGACCATGAGGGGACCGTCCGGGTCACATGACATCATAGCCTTACCCAGTCTATCATCCATTTTATCAAATTCCTCTTCATCTAGATTACCAGTATACGTATGCTTAACCTATAATAGTTAATTAATAGTTTATTAACTAATAGTTAATAAATAAGGTCATAAATCAGCTAACTTTTGTTCTTGCTGCCTCCACAGGTGAAGGAATGTGCTTAACACACATGTCAACAAAACCTATACACAATAAACCACACCCATTTAATTAATATATAAGCCACACCCACTTAAATGCATACCAGTTGCTTCCCCAAAGAACCTCTGGCAAACCAATCTCAGTAATGGACGAATGTTCATCTTGAGTTCTCTTTTGGATAAATATATTCCTATAGACAGAAGAAGCACACATGATTTTCTATAAAGTGTATTTTATTAGAAATCAATTACCTAACTCTGACAGTACTTGAGGTAAAGTAGTATCCACATCTCCAACCGTCTGAGCAAATATCTTGTACCTAGAGATCACACAAAAAGTCACATGACAGTCACATGGACATTGGGCAGCGACTTACAATGGCTCTAAAATAAACTCCACAAATGATCGTTGGGAATCGGGTGAGGATTGCTTCTTAGAAAACGTCCGTCTATTAAAAGTAACAACAGTTCTATGTGCACATATCTAGTTGGTTATTAGTTACTTTGTTCTATTGAAATATATATCTCCCCACAGTCTCTTGGAGAAGTCAGCGGCCGAGAATCCACCACCTTATAATGTATCACAACGGATAAAACAACTTATGCTTGGGAGTAGATATACTTTACTATACATGCACAAATAATGAACCATTATATTGTATAGTTAGGCTTAGCATAATTAGTTTCACATTAACTAATGCAAACAACTTCTGTTTGGAAATGTGCCAAAATAAACTTACAATACATATACTATGCATGCAAATGTAGGCTCAACATTACTACATACATTCACTGTATACATTGTTACATACCATATCTAACTGCCCAGTTTGTCTATACTATCATATGTCTAACTGTCCATACCGTAAATGTCAACATATATCCTTGCAAACGACTCCAGAGTAAAGCTAAATCCAAACTGGCTTGAGGCAAAGCAAACATTACCCAGCAATGGAGAGAGGATCACATCATCACCTTCAGAGTACAGGCTGTACATAACGAAAGGATACAGGGCATCAATACATCAACATATATCAATTATAAGACTAGTACATTTATAAATTTATATAATTATTCCACCAACACATTCCTGTTCTTGATCAAATAAACAAGGTGTACACTCCATGTGAATACACTTTACTATAACAAGACAGTGAGAGAGCCTCACCTTAGCAGACTGTTCAGCTCATCTAATGTGTGTTTAAGCTTGAAGTAGGCATCCATGGGAGGTAGCTTCAGCTCTAATATTAATCTATCAATCTAATAGAAATGAACACAATTAATACATTGATTTTCTTTTTGTATCAAAGAATGATCTTTTGCGTGACTAACTTTATTAATACAGACAGTAATGGCTAACTTCTCCTGTAGAGCATGTTTCAATAACCGTTCAGTATTCATCATAACCTATAGAAATAGAGAGACATATCAATATTATACTCTCGCTCTCTCTTCCCCCTCCCCTCCCCTCTGCTCTTACCCCTTCTGATGCATCTACCACAAGCACAACACCATCACATAAACGATACGCTGCTGTTACTTCATCAGAGAAATTGACATGACCTGGAAAAAAAAAAATAAACAAAAAATATTATTTTAGTACACAACATAATCAAACCGGCGCCATACTTGTGTATAATAGTAATTAATAATAATGTTCATCAGTTGACTGACACCACAAATTAATGAATATTAAAATTAATTATGATGCTAATTACCGATCCATTAATATAGCATGTGACAGTCACATGACCTATTGGGATAGGTCACGTGATACACCATCAAACATGCAAAAAATAACTAGTGGGTGTGGCATGACATACCTGGAGTATCGTATAGATTCATTAGGTACGATTTGTCCTTGGTATCGGGTAAAACAAGAGTAACTGGAGTACTTTTGATACTAACACCACGCTAATAGAGAGATGGTATCAGTACTATTATTACATTTCGTCAGTTGCTAATGGAACATACCTCTTGTTCAGTAAACAGTGTATCAGTATATCTCAACTATTAAACAGAGAGTAATAGAAACAGATGAGTTACGTATATATTGGAATGACTGTTCAATATTCCTTACATTTTTGTTTTCTATAACTGCCAGCCCAGGATGGGTTTGTTCTATTAGATTGTCTAAAAACGATGTCTAATGAAAATGAAAAGAACAAACTGTAAATAATAAAATCATTAAAGTTTCTTGTTCACCTTTCCGTGATGGAGGTGACCAGCTAAAGCAACATTTCTAATCAGCCGAGGGCTGTCCATTAGATCAGCCATAAACCTGACAATAAATATTATTATAATAACTAGTAATAACTATAACGATTGATTAAAACCAACTCTATTTTGTATGTAGTGTCCGGTAGTGTTTTCTCTTTGTGTTGAAACTTTTTCTTCTTTACAGGAGCAACAATGGGCTCTAATTAGTGTAACAATAAACATAATAATTAATAATTTTCAATATAACTGACCTGTCAATGGTTGAGTGTCCTCTTCTTGAACAACAGTCTATTTGAGGTAAAGTGGTACACATAAATATTTGTGCAAGTGGCCATAAACATGTGTAATGGACGACACTATATATATTATATAACTAAACACTTTTTACTTTATGTAACATTGAAAAAAAGTAAAAGAATTTAGCCACAGCTAATGATATCTTGTAGCCATGGATTTCTATCAAATATTTTTTTTATGAGGTCTTTATGTACATGCACACGGCTAAAAGTCAGAGATATACCTTATCTATGTATACGTGGTTGTCTTTATACCTAATATGTGCACATCCATATAACCACACCCACCTCTACATCAGGACCATATACTTCCTCAGCAGTTGGATAATATTTCTTGTCCTCATGTAACACAACTGCCTGACTCTCTGGAGCATCCGCGAGCTCCTCTCCCACCTCCATTGCTGCATCTTCCACGACATCTTCTTCCTGGGGGTAAATATTTTACAAATTAATATAATAAAATAGCGTTTCATATATTGATCATTAAAAGCACACAAAATACATTTTTACCTCGTCTTTATCACTCTCTACTTCCTTTTCTTCCTCGCTGTCATCACTCTCTTCGAGCTCTGGACCAATATAATTACCAAATTCATCGTACAAATCCCCATCCATTGCTAGTTCCGAGGCTAGTTCCTTCCCTCCAAAGTCCAAATTAGAAACGTTTCTACCACGTAAAAAGCACGTACCACGTTGGTGGGCGTGACCATTCAGTAAAGTAGGGGTGGTTTTCAATGGGTGTGTCAGTGTTTTGTCAAAAGTGAAGATTGAAGAGAAGGCAAGAAAAGCCCTAAGCAAATCGAGAAAAAGGTCATTAAAAGGTTCCAGCTCATAAATCAGCGTCACACATATATCTACAATGGATCTAGCTAAAGTGCCAGCTGATGAGAAGTTAAAGATATGTAAGAAATACTTCATTATTGGGTGTTTTGCTCTACCTTTTGTGTGGTTAATAAACGTGGTGTGGTTCTTCAAGGATGCTTTTATTGTCAGATCGCCTCCACCCCCGCCTAAATTGAGAACATATGTCTTCTTCTCCTTTGTCGGTCTCGCTGTATGGGTGTGTGTGTTTGTGTTGTGGACCTCGATATATCAGACACAGCGAACAAACTGGGGTTATGGCGGAATAGCTATCTCCTTCGTGTTACCAGCTGGAAAACCATAAAATGATTTGACACACACACAACCATTACATATATAATTAATGATATTTTTCTTTTAAAACAACATTTGTTATAAAATATAATTATTTGGTACAATTTATGTTAAAGCATGAATCGACAATAATATTGATAAATTCGTTAAAGCATAAATCAAGGTGTAAATCATTTACATTATAGATATTGTAGATTATCAGCAAATAAACATATCAAATTATAATTTTTGGCTATGCAGGGGAAAAAAAAATTAAACTGAAAATTATGGTGTTAAAACACACCTTTATAATATATATGTACAACAGCTTGCCAGTTTAGGTTTGTATAATGCACAACATGGCAGCTGTTAAATAACAAAAAAAAAACTAAATAAATAAATTATAAAAATGCTATATCTGCCAAATACTGAGGCTGCTATACAGCAATCACCATTAAAACCTATTTGTCGGAAGTCGGTATGCATCACAACTTAATGATCAGAAGTATGGGTTAAATACGGATCATTAAGTAAATCTTGTGCACTTGGTCTTTGCCTTGGGTCAACTGTGAGTGTTTTACGAACAAAGGAGATCAATGAAGGCATCTCCTTAAAGTCTTTTAATAGCCGTTTGATCTAATAACAAAATCATAACTAATATTAACAGGACACAAAGGGTTAATATAACATACCGGTAACACTCTCTGTTTATCTGTCTCAGTTATAGTAAAGTGCCTCTCACGAGGAGTAATGCCTGATCGTTTTAACATGTTGATTTTTGATTGAGGGAGTTTTCCCTCATTATCGACAGTTTGGTTCATGGACAATAACAGGGTACCAACCTGTAATAAATAATAGTTATATTAATTGACAGTTATTTCATTTGAATAGTTATTAACTGAATCATTGTTAAGCAATACTTGAGTTGCAATACATTTTCCCTTCTGAGTCAGAATGAATTGTATAATTTGAATAGTTATATCACTAATTTTCAAATTTATTTTTAGTTATTTAATTTTTATTACTGTTATTTTTTTATTATCATTGATAATTCTTTATTACTCTTATTAATTTTTATTACTGTTATTTTTTTATTATCATTGATAATTCTTTATTACTCTTGATTTGGTCTTTTTTTTTTATTAATGCATTTTCAATTAATTAAAAAACAGTTACAATAGTTAACTAATATGAATAGTTAATTAACCTGTGATACATGTCGTGGTCCATCTTCATTGATAAACAACAGAATCATTAATAAGCCAAAGCTGTGTGAGAGAAAACACAATCATATCAGTCCACAACATATAAACAGTTACATAGCTTACAATAACCAACTAACACCAACCTGAATATATCAGCTTTTGTGGAGAGTTGGGGGAGTACCTCTAGACTATTGGCTACCAGATGCATGAAGCCCTCTGGTGACTTGAATCCAATGGTTCCCACTGGTGAGATATGGTAGAGCCGTTCTTGAGTGGTATAGTAACTCTGGGAGCGGCTATGGGTGGAGTCAGGAATGAGCTCACCCTCTGATGTTAATTCGAGACTCGCATCGAAATCTGACAACACCTAATACACACACCATAAATAAACATAACTCTGAGGGGAATAGAGTAGTCTATAGTATCTTGATATTTTCATGTGTTCCTCAAGATTAATTTCAAAAGTATGATTTAATTTTCATCATGTGTAACACACACACAATTGCTTTTCTAACAAATTTATTTTTGACACTTAATTTTGTGCATGTGTAAAAAATTAAATCCAACACACACAAAGCCTACTACTATATGGCATCAAGTGTATGGTAACAGGAGTACATAATGTTGAAGTGCTAAAAGGAGATATCACGAACTCCTGATAACTATATCTTACTATCAGCGGTCGGTTTCTACAAACACAAACTAGAGGGTTAGCACAAGAACAGTCGGTTTTAACAAGTATATTGGATGGTTTCACGTCCCTATGGATTATGGGACAGGGCAGGGTATGGAGATAGTTTAGAGCTGATAGTATTTCATGAGCAACATATCTAGATAATGAGACAGTCGATTAATTAAGAGGGAGTAATGGATGGTGTATCATTAGACAAACAATGGTTCGTAATTTATGGGAATTTATGATGCAAGACTGACTTGAAGTTGGATTGAATTCTTGATAAGAGTAATGATTCCTCCCGATATCGTTCCTTCAATGTCCGCAAGCAATATCTCTCGTATGATCCAATAGACCTACCTAGGTCATCTAATTAACCATGCATAATTAATATAATTAATGAAATGTTATTAATTTAGTTACAATAATTCACTCACTACTCATTCTAGGGAAATATTGGTAAACAACTCTCCTCCGAGGGTAATCAGGCATGGGTGCTCCCATGAACATCGTGACTAGTTTAAGAATATTCTTGTGTTTTAGTTTAGGCATAATCAACACCTCGCGCCATCTGAACGCAGTACGCTTTACAGCATAGAATGTACCTTCATAGTAAACCTGGAATGAAATTAGATAAAGAACAATGAATTACAGTGGCATTCAAGTTATGTTGACATAAGTTATGCTGCCAATATGGGCAATATAGTGGCATATGTCCGAATAATATGTTATTATTGAAGCATAATGGCATAACATGATTATACTGCCAATAACTAATGGCACAACAAACCTCTAGTACTGTTCCATTCCCTCCCTCTCTAAGGGTTCTAGTGTGGGGTAGTTCTTCTGGTAAAGTATACACGCAGTTCATTTGAAATAAAATATCATCACCCTATAATATATGGAATAATAATAGGTTACTATGGTATATTGGGTGTGTCTCACGTAGAAACAGAATCCTGGTTTATCGAATCCCTCCATTGCTTGACGCTTGATCTGTTGCTCGGAGACATTTATATCGGGTGTAGGTTCACCCAGGGGTTTGGCAAACAGTTTAGAAGTACCCAAAATGGGTTCCTGGGACTGAGGCAGTTGTGATGCAGCAGGCAGTTGAGGACTATATTGTAAAGTTTAGAATAACTATCAGTCTTGTGTTTACATACTACTGTAGAATGCAGATATAGAACAATTGTGGCTATTGTGTCTATCTAATCTCTCACCACTCACAAGCACTATGGGCTGTACAAAGTGTCCCTCATTCGTAGAGATATTGAATGAGACTATATATTTTACTATGTACATATGTATACCTAAATTATACTGTAGTAGTCTAGTATTATGTATTGTGTATAGTATAGTCTATATGATAAAAGTATGTGGGTAATCTTCATTAGTCCATTGTTTAAGCATAGTATCATGTGCATGTGTATAGCCTACTGTGTTATACTTACACAGCTCCTGTTAAATCTTTCAGATTAGCCATTGCTGTTGAAGTTGTAATTTCGGCTGATTCTGTTCCCTTCTTTGATGGCAAGGGTAGCTCTCGGCCGATTTGCTGATCCTTTCCGATTGCAAACGAATCAACTTTTTTCCACTTTATAGGCTCTTCTACTTCGTGAAAAGGCATTAGGTAATCGCATCCGACTTCACCAGTTTCGCTCTGCTCTGAGTTACGATAAATAGGAATTAATACTGGGCTACCTCCATCAGGTGGGGTTATCGATATACGCTCCATTCTGTGGGAATTTAATAAAACTAATTCGGCAACTTCATTAGTGCTGGGCTGTACGGATGATGATTGAGATGCTATCGCTTTCTCTTTGAACTTATCTTCAAGATCAGTTGTTCCATCAGGTTGAGGAACCTAATAAAGGAAGTGTAAATAAGATAGTAAATTAGTACGGAATTGATTGACAGTAATAGTAATGACTCACCTTGACCCAATGCATTGGAACAACAGGAGTGATTTGGACACTTTCATAGAAGCTGTATTGCATAGAGGGTGAGAAGGAGAACCAAATATGGTCGTTCTTGCGGTATTGAGTGCGCACTAAAGTTGGGCAATGCATTTGTAAATTAGGATTAACGAAATCCTTAACCATGTTGAAATAGAATGTAGTTTCGGCCGCACGATCACTTTCAAATTGTTCCTTTGTTAAGTAACCGTAAGGTCCCGATACAACATCCGTGGAATTGGAAGGGGGTAGAAATTGAATATCTGATGATACGTATGATAACGAAAGGGTTGTACCCTCGGAGGGTGGCTCTTTTCCTGAAGCTGTAAACAACGAAAGGGTTGTACCCTCGGTGGGTGGCACTTTGCCTGATGTAGAAGCAGCACTAGTGAATGAAGCTGATGAATCCCTTCTGCTTTCAAGTGATGATTGTAGACTGGAGGAAGAGCTCCTCCTTTCCTGTGTCAATGAAGAACTATCAGTGCCAGTTGTTGTGACATCTGTCAATACACTTACAAGGTAATCATAATTTTTATTGCTAATGACAATTCTAGATGAATCTGAATGTGATGAAAACAACTTGTTAGTTGTTTTTGTACTGTAAGGTGCTTTGATTTCGGTTAACTTCTTTGTCAGCAATCCGTATTTCTGTTTATTTGAGGCATATATTGTCCATGCTGACTGTTTGGAGTCAGTTGATGTATTATATATATAGTAAGCGATTGCTTCAATATTATCGTCAATAATTTGAACTTCATAGGAGAATATTTGTCTCACGAAGGTTTCATTCTGTGCCTGTCTATATAGCACTACCTCCTGTGCTTCAAATAGGCACTGTAGTATAAGTAGCGATATGCGGCTGTCAATTATAGGGGCGTCTCTGTTGATGTGTTGTGTTAGGAATTTTAACACATTCTGTAGCAGAACAGCCGAGCCATCGCCAAATACGGTTTTTGCCAATCCGAACACATATCTCAATACAATTGATGAGTTATTGGACACCTCAGTGCGAGCCTCAGTGGGCGTGTTGACCAGGATGTATTTCTTTATAAATACTATAACCTCCATTAATGGTGACTTGAGGAGATGAATGGCGGCTAGAAATCGTTGAACCTCGATATGGATAAAGCTAAACCCGGGCGATGGCGTGTAATTCAATTGTTGGTGTTCGGTCCGGCTATCCAATAGTAACCCAAATAGGTTCAAATCCCCCAAGCACCCGTAACCTCGCTGTAAAAGCTCGTTCGACAGTTCTAAGTCACTCAGCACATGGCCTAGGGTTTGAACTAAACCCAACCTACAGATGACGTTGTAGAAGTAATCTCTCTCATGCTGTTTGAGGGAATTCATGATTGTAATCATCTTGGTCTCTCTCTCCCTGTATGTTCTCTTCAACTTCTCACAGAGCTTCATGACCACCACCAGTTCAACCACAGTAGTAACTGTGATTACCACTCCATGGGACTTTAACTGAGCTACCTTGTGTTCAGCATCACGTGGTAGAATAGGGGCCAAAGCATCCAATACCCTTTTCTCTAAAGTATCTTGTTTAGGTTTGTGTTTTGTACTCATTTCTTAAAAAAAGAAAAAAAAAATGACACAAATCAATGTGGAAATGTGAAGCCGCACCCCTCAATGCTTTCAATTAAGCTATAGTGAATAGTCTAGTCTAAGAGAGGACATAATTATAATACATCAGACAGTCAGTGAATGTATTCTTCCTTCTTTTGATCAGAAAAGGTTAGATCTATTTTGCTAGATTTGTATAATTATACTGATCAATCAATATAATAGATTGTAAATATTGGTAGGGTATAATAAAACCCACTCTATATTAGAAAGGTATAATATATTATATATGTATACATAGTATGGTTGAAAAAAAAAAAGAAGGGTGTAATCCAGTGTCTAATTGTAATTGTATAGTCTCCTACTACTGTTGCCATGGTGATATTAGCCTCAGTTATTGTGCCAAGCTGCGGCAGGGCCCCAAACCACAGATAAATGAGTAGTATCAAATATCAGGCCACTATTCATTGTTATTACTATGAATTCCGCAACATCTGTCGGCAAAATTGCTGTATAAACAACTTAAAATTATGTTCACATAGTTGTATCAGATCATACAGCATATAACAAGGTGCATTAATATTCTGTAACGAAACATTCCGGCCCTGTAATATATTTGTTGTGGCATGTTTTGTTTATGTTTCCTGCCTTATGTGATGTTTTAGTTATCATGTAAAATCAATCAGGAATTACCGTTCTCAGTCTAATATACTTACATACCTAATATGGAACAATGTGATTAGTAATATTATGGGTGCAATACATGCTGGCAGTATAATCGTTGGTCAGACACATTTTCAGTATAACCAGTTCAATATGAAGCCAAAAGCACTCTTTTGTTTGTTATTATTATTTATAATTATGATAAATATAGCCGTTTTAGTTGTGCTTTTTCTTTCCAGTATATGTAATATTATAATATAGTTATAGACTAACGGAATAGATTTCCTGACCAGCCGATGGTATTGGAGTGGACTGATCAATATGGTGTCTGACAATAAAAGGATCAGTTGAAAGATGTTAAAAAAAAATAGACTCCTGATGGTGGGGCTGGTCACAATTCTATGGAACAAGGAAAAAAGGGAAATAAACTGGTATATACATTACTGATGTACATATAATCAAGCCAACTATTATTATTAATAAGTAGTGTTGAAAAAGGCTACTAATATTCGCACTATGGCAGCCACCATATGTCTGAGCAAATCCCCCATAGCTCTGTTCTTCTGCAGTGCCTTATAGCCACTGCTTTTTATATGTAACAATTACGGCAAGATCATTGTCTTGTACTGTTATCAGCCCTATTCAATATATAAATTGAGTACATGCCAATAAATTGAATCCATCTGCTCTGTATAGCATCAAATCAGTGTCTTTGGTATACATCATCGATGATTGCTGAAACAGCTTTAGAAGTGGGTATGGGTTGTCCAAAAACTATATTCAAAACAGTAATCACCTATTCCAATTTCTTGTGCTTTGGTATTAGTTTTGCCATCTCCATCAAAATTAGGTCATGGTCGTGACTCAATACTATGTAAGCAAATATTCATGATGCTCCACCTTCACTAAACTGCATTCATGTGCATGCCACACCCATGCAGCAGTTGAATTATACCTGGTCCTGGTTTTGACAATTCACATTGTCATCCATGCAGTGAATTCAGTTAGTCATGTTATATACTCATACATACTCCACCATAGTTTCTTGAACAACACTCCAAGCAAAATGCCAATTGTTTTTAACTTAGTATAACTCCAGATAGTGAAATTTTGCAAGGCATGCACACCACATTACTGAGCTTGGCTGCTTATAAAGGGCATGCTGCTGATGTCATCGGTGAATGTCAACGTGTTTACAGTTATTAAATTCATGTTCCTAATTCATGCATCTTTCAAAATTTTCCTTATATGGTCATCAATATACACAACACTACATTCACAGCCTATGCATGGCATGCATTTTCAACTATATAGTGCTGCTGGACACCACCCAACATATCCTCTCGCAAAAGGGGCCACGGGAAATAATAATTACATTGATTGATTGCAAGAGAATCATAGTTATTCACAGTATATATTTTCATGCAGCTATAGCACTGACTTACCACTGACCAAGATCTCTAAGCTACCAAACCTCAAACATGCAGATCAGCTATATTCCATATTAATTGAGAATGGAGGCGTATCAGACACAAAACTCATGTGAGGTAGGTAGGGATGACAATGTACTTATCATGTGTTACTACGGTTATACAGTATCCTGTTAGTGGTTTGTTTTATCATAGTTTATTGATCGAATCCTGATAATCCAGCTGCCATATATATTTAATACTATCTTCTATTAGATAAGTATGAATTATTATCCACACTACAACAAATTTATAACAAGTAGTGTGCATTGTACAACAACCTAAATAGGTGTACTTATTGTTAAATTTACTGTGATATTGATATTGGCTTAAATATCTAATACTCATTATTTTACTGACTGATAAAGTGAAATATTTGGTTTTTCAATAAAGTGGTCTATGAAGTTGTCTCTTGTTTACTATGATACATTTGAATGCTCTATCGTATTGGGTACGCCCTCTGTCAAGGACAACGAAGAATATGATTAGAGGGCAGAACATGTTGGACACAAACTTGAACAACGCTCTTAGGAAGGACCTGTAATGAGAATAAAATAATTGAAACATGAGAACCAGTCCTCTATGTATTAATATAACAGTATAAACATACTGCCAGATTCCTAATCTTGTTCCAGGTTGTATCTTGATCGTGGAACCAGGATCAGTCCTGGTATACTGTACTCTAGTACATCGATATATCCTGAGACCCATCACATATTTACCTGGTGTACAGGAGACATAGTGGTTACCCAATGTCTATAGGGGTTATAAAATAATGAGCCATTATAGTTAAAAGGGGTGTGGTATGCATGATCAAAGTTAAATCATATCGAATAATGAAATGATTATTTCCAAATAGCTAATAAACTTGTTACAGTTAGTATACTTAAAGGTCCGGTTAATATATAAGTACTGAACATTAAGGTTACGGGCTCCCCGTTTTACCGCCAACAAAAAAATTTAATCATAAGTACAATAGTGTTGCCTAAAAATACTCCCATTTTACTATTGTGAATCATAATTTTTTATTCAAACCAATATAAAGAAAGTAACTATTTGTTGTCTAATTG
>JAYJLX010041259.1:0-37100 GCA_036873525.1 Chalinula nematifera
AGTTTTCTTGTGAATAGCCTAACAAAGAATGAACTCCCAGGTTGACGCAGCTGTGTTTACCCAGCCATTGTTGAGCAAGTGTTTGACTAGCTAGCTGGACTGTTTGCATAATCTATTGATTAAAATCTTGGAATAATTATGATAACACGTGCTTTGTGAGTTTACGGGAGTATTATCAAAATTTTGTTCCGTAATCCGACAGTCGACCTCCACACGTACGTACCTACCTACCTACCTACCGCAGAAACGACTAGTGTGGGGCTCGCTCAGGCTCGCCCCAATTAATTAAGTAATATACATCTACATGTACATATACTGCACATTTATACAGCTACATGCATATACAAATATAGAATTACAAACCTATCAGCAATCGATAACTGAGCCACACCCGGTCCAAAAAATTCAACAAACTTTCCAACAACACCAAAATGACGCAAATTCTGAAGAAAATAAAATTTTCAATAGAAGACATGCATTGTCAATAGAAGACATACTACAATAGTGGACTCACGAGGCTACATATGTACCTTAGTGATAGTAAGAACTACATCAGTGGATGTTGCCAAAGGATCGATGGTTCCCGTTAGTCTATAACCGATGACTTCAGGCAATACCATTGATATTGACTGGCCTAACATTACAGCCTCAGCTTCAATACCTCCCACACCTATTACAGAGAATATAGCATATAATACATCATATATAATTATATATATACCTACCCTGTACATATACTGTACTCACCCCATCCTACTATTCCCAATCCATTGATCATCGTTGTATGTGAATCAGTTCCAACTACACTGTCCGGATACAGTACACCATTACCATCAAACACCACTCGTCCAAGGTACTCCAGGTTAACCTTGTCATAAGAATATGAATAGTCATTGCTTGCTTTACACAGCATTCATGCACTGTATAGTATAATTCATGCACATTTAAACAAACACATGTCTTAACGTTACGGTATACTGTTTGCTCATGAATATTCATTAGTTTATTCTTAATTTTTTTTTGCATCATGCAACAAAGTTACAAAACGAAGGTAAACAATATTAAACTTTAGACTTTTACAGACTGATTATTTTGCTGTGACGACATGAAATCATCTTTAGCACCATAAAAAGCAACCAGAAGTAGTAAGCCCACCATTTAATTACCTCGCATCAAATTTCTCTTCCAAGAAAAGATTCCTTCCATTTTCCGAATGACAAATACTTAAAACAGCTCTATACCGAGGGCAACTCATCGAGATATCGACGGATAAACACTAGGAACCTCGTTAAATGCAGCAAAGTTAGCCAATCATTGAGGGGAAAATGGCGGCACTCCACATTTTGTACGAGTGTTTCTGCTTTTCCCGTTTTCCAATTTATAAAACCTTGAAGAGTTGCCCTGTGTATGACCAAAATGAATCCAAAAATAGCCGTTTTGCACCAGATATGTAAGTTGTTGGTGAGTAAAATGATGCAGACTGTGTTTGGTACTTATCTCCACCATTTTCCTGTTCCCACCCACGCATTACAGTTTTTCTTTTCTATTTAAGCGAACACTAAACTGTAACCTTAAAAGTGCTGCTTAACAAAAAAAGCGAAATTACAATATTACATGTACATGTACATGTACTTACAGGTCTGTATATTCAGCACAAATATTGATATATGTACATGTATACACATATGTATACTTGTAAAAACAAATTTAATTGCAAAATGCCAAGAAAAAAAAAACAATTCACATTAATAAAGCATAAACTACACCTGCACACCATTACACACTACAACAAATAAATCCACACTTCTCTAACCTGGTGCACTATGCCACTACCAGGAGGGACAACCAACATATTTTTGAATGCTTGTGCTCCCCACTAATGAAGAAATTGTAAATAATTAACATAAATATTATTTTAAACAAATGCAAACCTTTAAGAATTGAAATCTTTCTTTGTTTCTTTCAAACTCTTTTTTTTGGTTTTTATCCAAGGCATCCTCTGAGCGATGAAAGTCCACCTACAGTAACAGTGATGAGTATACATGTACATGTACATGTACCTACAGTCACACTGATGACAATGTATACACATTACCAACTTTGAGAAATGAATAGTACTTACAAACTGTACCAAACTAATATAACACAGCTTGTGCAATGAGATACACTCAAATACTTCCATAAACCAAAGCAGGGTTTACAATGCTACATGTACATTGGCTTGATCATACACGTACATTGACACCAATAGAATCCAACTTTAAAATTTATCATCAGTAATCAAATTGCCTACATGCACAATTCACACGAAACAGATCGGCCTTAACATAATGAGCTGTTCCTTGAATAATCGTGTTATACTGCCAAAAAGTATCCTCTGAAGGAAAAACGGTCACAACATATTAATGATTACAATGATAAAAATAAAAAATTAGGTTTGGAGAATATATATGTAACAATGTCTTCATCTTGTACAGTACATACAGGCACATGTACTTACTTAGTTAACTACTTACAACTGTTGTATCCATGAACAGAACCCATGCACATGGTTAAGAGTTCTACGGAAAAAATTCTAAAACTTCCTGTTTTTGAAAAAATTCTAAAACTTCTGTTTTTGAATTTTTTACCTAATCTAATACATGTGTACTGTACCTAATCTGATACATGTACATGTGTATAATGTACACTGTACATGCGCATGCCCAGTAGCCCTCAAATATACATGCAAGTTGATCTAGTGTAGTCCTATACTTGTACGACAAATCAGTCATACGACTATACTATAGTGTTGTTTTTTTTACAAATACCAAACGAATACACAACCTCAACTGTTTTGGGGGCTACTGCAGGAAATGGAGCGCATGTAATAGCATAGTATTGTATGGGATTTGGGATGTTTCACATGCATGTTTGCATGTTATGTGCATGTATTATGCACGTGAAATGCTGGAACATTGCTTGTTTTCAATGCATGTTGCATGTACAATGTAACATGCGTAAAACAATACAGTGACATACATGTTTTGATTAACATGCATGGAAGTTGAGTCCCTTACATGCATGTTAGCCTAAACATGCATGTCACTGTATTGTTTTATGCTGGTTACATGCAACATGTATTGAAAACATACAAAATTCCAGCATGTCACATGCATATTACATGCACATAACATATAAACATGCATGTAAAACTTCCAAAATCCCATACTCAAACAGGCATGTTACATGCATTCCATCCACTAGGATAATGGTCTGGTGACTATTTCAATAAACAGTGTTAATAACCTGAACACTGTGATCAATAACCAAGTCCGCAGGACAAACTGGGTTAATTTTGTTAGGATCACCACCTAGCTTGGAAATGGCATCTCTCATTGCAGCGAAATCCACTAGTGCAGGAACACCACTAAAAATTGAATATAGAATATTACATCACAAGTAGTGAAGTTACATTTACTATTCACCATATTATTCTGAATTATTTTTGTACAAAAAAAAAAATCCATCCACAGCTTTTATTTAATGAAACTCCTTATTCATGCACATTCCCAAAAACAAGCTTTACAATTAATTCTTTATCCTACATGTACATGTAATCCAAGCATGGGCGGAGGGTTATAGTAGTCGGTTTGTGTGTGTGTGTGTCTGTCTGTGTTACCACGTAATCTCTGTGAATACTTGATGGTAGAACTTCACTGACACTCCATTGAAGGCACTTAATGTCGATAATTCCAAGATATAAAGGATTTTTGAAAACATGGCAAAGATTAAGACGACGATCTTTGAGTACTTTGATCGATAGTTATGCTGGTCACCATTTTTTAGACTACACCCCTTGAGCACATGTTGTTGTTGCTATTTGATTATGGCCTCTTTGCTTGGATGACTGTGTTTGAAGTTTGCTCAAGGCCCACTTGTCAAGGCCCTAAGTCTTAAATTTTTATTTGAAGGAACAACTTCTCATCTTCTGCTGGAGTGTTTTGTAGGATTGGGAGTTTTTGAAGTGAAACTAGAGTTTAGCAAGACTGCATGAGGACAAGACTTTCTAACTTTCTAACTATGTGTCAAATTAAGCTACTATGTAAAACCTGATGGGCTGTTCTAAAAGTTTACTACATGCTTGTAAGTTCTTACTTAGTTCATTTGGTAGTTTAAAGTGTGAAGAATTATTACTGAAGTGTGTATAGATCTATGTGGTGTGTTATTGTAAAGTGCTTGGAGTATGTGTATGTGTGCCTCTGTGTGCCAGACTGTGAAGAACGTGTATACATTTGTTTTGAATGAAGTGAATATACATGCATAAGCACGAGGGGTTCAGCACTTTGGTGCTTTCAATTTTTATGCAATAATTCACAAGCATAAGATGTAGAAAATAAAGGAACAAAACAAAAACACATTCATGAGTCTGCTTAAGTTTGTTAAAAGGCAAGTGTATTAGCTAATAAAAATGGAATGGTTCCCTGCACATTCATTGTAACAATAACAACACACTGTAAAGAAACTGCATGTGATTTTAATGTAGTTGATTAGTTATGTGTAGTTAATGAATCCTTTAAATTCCCTATCATCAATCAAAAGCCTACTACTCTCGAAATCAAAATAACCACATAAAAACTTCCTTATTCTGTCCTGCAATAACTCTAAATTATTGTATTCAGTTATTTTAAACTGTAACTAATAGTTAAAGCATGGTTCATAGTGCTATACCAGGATTTAATAGCACGAGGGGTGTGGTTGAGAAGGCTGATATAGCTCAAGGCAAAGCCGAGTGCTATTTCTGCACTCGAGACCACAAGTCGAGTGCTACTAAATCCCAGTATAGCACATTGTGAACAGTGCTTTAATTGTTTATAATAATGTGTGCGTGCATCAAAAGTGTTCGACAAGATATGGAAGAGAAGAAAGTTACGTTGAAAAATACGAGGTGAGTCTAGTGTCTAAGTTAAGTTCCGGCCACGAGTGCTATATCTTGTAAAATTTTGGTGAAATTTTGGCCACAAGTGCTGCATGGAGTGCAATTCCAGCCACAAGTTTTGTATCGAGTGAAAACCGGTTCTATACCGGGAATAAATGAACTGTCAGCGCTTTTGATACACTCACGCAGTATACTATAGCACCCTCACCACGCAAAGCGTGGGAGGGCATATTATTCAAATTGTTTGTTAGTGTGTTAGTTAGCAACCTGTGCTCACTTTCCACAGTTTATTCTCCATGACCAAGTGGCCAAATCTCTGCAAACTTTCTGAAAAGGAAGGCAACCACCACCAATGCAAGCTGTTTCTTGTTCGTTTTTCAGCATCTGGATCATTCACAAGTCATTTAGTGAGAAAAATATCTTAGCTTCTGAAAGCCTGGTAAGCTTTTCACTGCTATCATTACCATAGAGTATGTAAAAAATCGACAGAGAAATAGTTTATTTGTGGAGATAGCTTTTCGATTGTTAGCTTTAGATGCCACAAGTGAGCATACGATTTTGTCTGCAAGCGGTTCAGCCATTGTGCTTGGTTGAATCATTCTGAAACTTAATCTGTTACTGTATATTGAAGTAGGTTAGCATACCTTTTATTGCTTCGAAAGCTGTTTTTACGAAAGATCAGCTTGTTCGATTTCTTCGATTAAAGCAGTCTTCTCCATTATTTATCATTAGGAAGCTCCGTCCATAATTTTAATCAACTAACTAAATCTATACTGCAAACTTATAATAGAGTCTACACCAGAAGTTTCTTAAGTGCACAAGATGTTTTATTTAAGTTTCAATTATCTTGAATCATGGAAGTGATCACTAAGTAACTGGAACTGCATGGATCTGTGTATCACTCAATGTGTGGATCTGTGTATCACTATGGTTTGTGATCATTGCATAGCGTGGTGAACGTTCGCACTTTAGTGCACTACTTTAAATATGTATTTCTTAATATTTCTTAATTTCATCCCAAGGAATATAAGCATCACTGTCACTATCACACAAAAAAATGTGTTATTCAGATGTCACGCTTCCTTTTACATTGAGACATTGAGTTCTTTATCATAAAATATTACAATAGTCATAACAACAAGTCTTCAACTTTAAATGAAGCCCTATAGGCCACTAGGATTTATCACTTATAATCTATTCACCTACAGTATCATAAATTTTGAAAATATTCTTTTATCGGTGAAACATCTCAATGGTTAAAGCTAGGTTCACAATATGACACTCATGGATAGACAAATAGCCGTGGATCAGAAAAACGGTTAATACTGCACGCTAAACATTATGCTGATAATACATACACAAATATTTCATCATTTTAAGCTACAAACAGTGCCTTTTCATCCTTTTTTTTAAACAGGAAAAGCACATTTTGCTTTGGCTGATTTGAATGGTATATTGTAGTAAATATTTCTTCTCTAGCTTTAATTTGAAAATACAACAAAAAGTATCATAAAAAATTCCTTTTTTACATGCGTATGAACTACCGTATATTAAGTGGAAATTTTCATGGGTGAAAAATTTTTGTGGGCCCTTCAACCTTGAAAATTAAACCCATGAGAATTTTTGCACAATGCACAATTGGCCGTGCTTCGACCAAACAAAAATTGAAGAAACATTAAAAATTTATCCCCATGAAAATTTTACACATAAAAATTTTACTCATAAAAATTTCTACTTACTGTATACGATATATAGGGTCAACAGATTGCCAAAAACTGCAATTGGACTTACCAAATGGCTCCTTGATAATCAAAATGACTTCTTCGAAAGGCTTCATAATATATTGTGTCCATTAATGTATTTATAGTGCACAATGAGTCATTTTTAGTTTTTAGTACTACTTATCTTTAGTCTACACACGATTGCAATTAATAAATCAAATTACATGATTAGAATTGCTTTATTTTACTTGAAAAACCTCCCACTCAATTAAAATATTTCCCTATTGATTAATACCGTGAATACATAACAACTAATACATTCACTGTAGTAATTAAAATGCAATAACTATTATCTTCAGTGATTTCCTTTAGTTGCATCTGTACAGTTATTCACAGTGATTGAAAATTAACAGTCCTTGAAAAAGTCAGTATCTGAAAGAGCTATTCTGTAGTGGCACATTACTCCACATGATGCAGAGAGGTGAGTGCTTATTTAGCCTCATCTTTTGTGGACTCTCCAGGTATATAGTGGGATTAGTGGCTAAATCCTGTACTGAATACTTATCTCCTTCCAAAACTTGGTATGGGATCAGAATTAAGGTGCTCCTATTCTCTCGGTACCAACAACTCCTTGAATATTTCCATGCACCATTAAGTGTCATACAGTGCTATTTTTGGAACAAGAAGCTTGGCAACCGGAACAACCTGACTAAATGTGTGTCTACAAGGTGTGACTTCCTAAATGGCAAGGCAGGGATCCATGCTGGAAATCCTGGGATAGCTTTCTGTTGGTAGATAGCATCTACAAATCCTACTGACGATATCGATGTGTATTTTTTGTTTCTGTTTATAATTATTTGCATCCTATTTTGTTTCCATGAGAACAATATGGGAGTGATTATAGTTTCATCAATTTATTCTGTCAAATCCAGTTTTTATAGCAATATCACCTAAATACTGTTTACTCCATGCAGTTTCAATGCATCTATAGAATCCCTAAAAAAACAATATAACCCTCATGATTCCACACTCAGTTTTTGTGGGACTCTACAGACACATAGAAACCTCATAAATATATGCACAGATCGGGATATATTTGTTGGTAACGATCTACATGTACAGTAATATATTACCACATAATTTAATTAGCTCACGTAAAATCTTGAAGGATAACTCGGGCAGGGGTAAACGGTATTTCAACTCCTTTAAACTGATTCTCCTTCCACTGCAATATGTCGTTAACATCAGATTCCTTTACAGAAAAACCATCACATTTCCTCACAGCTGATTCTAACAACACCCTTATCGCAAATGGTAGGTTGTCTACATAAATGCACATAAAAATGTTACAACAAACTAAGTAATGATAATGAAGTATAACATTACACTACACGATTCAACATGCATGACTAAGACTAAGTAGGGGACTAAGTGAAGACCGGGGTTTGGATCAATGAAGCCTGGATTGGAACTCACCGTATTGGGGTCCAAGGCGCTGTATATCGTAGTACTTGTACTGTTTGTTATCAACCAATACTTCCCTAATCAAGGAACTCAGAGGATTGTTACCTGTTAAAGAATGAACAACAACGTTACTTATTTCCTTTTTTTTCCTTGACCAGGGCAGCTTACCCGCCGCCATTTTCCTAAGGTTATTAACAGAATTATTATAGTTACAAACCCTGGCCTTTTAATAATGAATAAGAAAAAAAAAAATTAATATTGAATAACTAGTAATTCATAATTATGTTTTAGCATAACTAGCTAGCTAGTGGTTCTTTTTACTGTTATTTATTGCTCTCTTCCATGCTTTTTCCTCTTCTTCAGTTTCTCTGGTATCTTTGACTCCTTCCCCACCGAACACCATCTTGATTAATAACCGCACAATAAATGAAAACCAATATACTTGCATAAAGTACAGCAAAATCAGCATCACATTAAATGACAAGTAGAAAGGTCCTGAGGGATAAACCTGGACACTAACATAGCAAGTAGAATAAAGAACCTTGGTTGGAAACCAATACAACCGTAATACAATCCTGAAATAATCACAAAACAGGTAACATGTCACTTCCCTTAGCTTGTGTTATTACTAACCATTGCACGGTGAAGATAGCAAACGACACATTAGACACCATATCCGTTACTTTACACTCAACACTGTGTCTGATCTTGAAATAAAATATGCACTTCGATATTTCCAGTGAGATATCACCAAAATCTTGGACCAATAATATCACCAAACCAATCACATGAAACCTGATACACAACACATAAAGAATATTATATAGCCACATGTCACTATACACAGCACCCTCAAGGAAAGTCTATGCTAATACAAGTATAGATCTATTAGCGACTAGTATGGCTTTATTACGGACTCTTGATAACAATTAATTCAGTGGAGAAAAGTTAATTACCATGACTCAGGAAATTTCTGCTCCAAAAATGTTCAGAATTATTTCCGTAAATTGTACAATTTTGTAACCAATTACAGTGGAACGTCTACAATCAGGACACTTTGAAATAAGGACACCTCTGTAATCAAGACACTGTTCGAGTTCCCAACAGTACACTTTTCCATACTAAACTACCTCTGACATGAGGACACCTCTATAATCAAGACACTTTTTGCTGGACCAATGGTGTCCGCAATAGAGAGGTTCCACTGTAATTATTTAGCTAAGTTCATAAATTTAATTTCTATAAATTTGAAAATTACGGAAATAAAACCATAACGAAAATTTCCTGAATTACGGTATTACATTAAAAATAAAATACCAGGCGTATCCATGAGACTAGGCTATAATATACTAACCTGACTCCCATTGAATACGTCAGGAGAGCAAGAGTTAAAAAATGATGAACCATCATAACAATGAAGTCCTTCCGTATAACATCAATAAACACAGTTGCATAAACACAGTGGACATACAGCCCCATTTGAAACATGTATAACCAATAAATCTCAGTGGGTACAGTCACTCCTGGAGCCCAATCTAGCATTATACAATAACATAATAACATAATGCATTATCATTTTATACTTCATACCATTCCAATGATTCGTTGGACGGAAGAAGTACTGTTTATCGCTCACCACAGCAATATATACTGTATATAACCATAACAGTCCGTAAACAGCAAATTTCCATGCACTCTCTGGAAACTTTTTCACATCGTGTTCAATAACACCACAAGAACGAGGAATACTCTAGTCATTACAGTACCACATACAATGTACTGGTATGTATAAACATGGAATAGCTCACCTCAAGTGGTTTAGAAAGCAAGTATCTAACAAGTGACAATAGAATGGCAATAATCAATACATGTCCAACTTCACTACCACTCCAGTAAAATGAGGTATAATGCCATTCCCAAGTTTCTTTCAACCAATCAGACAATCCTTCAACCATTGGAATCCTGCATGAAATATGATAAGCATGAAATATGCAAAACTATTATAATAAGCATTATACAAAGAGTCTGTTATCAAGCATAACAACCATTTCACTCCCACAACACATAACAACAAGTAATAGATCTGAGAACCATTTTAGTTCTATGTTCACTGATTCAGAATTGGGCCTAATAATCACAACTATGCTGGTCTCTATTAAGAGGCCTTCACACAGAGGATGCACCAGTCATATATAAGAAAATTTGTCTCCACCAGTAGTGTTCCTTTAACACCATGCCATAGTTTTCCATCCTTCAATAAACAGCCAGTATAAACAAAGAAAACCAAACAAAACAAATACAGCCAGTCAGATGATCTTGACAGATACAGCTTGGCTACCAAGGAACTCTAGGGAAGTTTGGCTGTTAAGAATAAGACAGGCCAGTGGTCTTCAGTCAAGTGAAGAACTAAAACAGTTGTAGATATTTCAAACAACTGCTTATACCCATAGTTGATACTACCTATTTCTTCGAACCTATTGAAAGGTTTATTTCCACTGCAAACAATATTAAAGTACGAGAAATGCTTCACATACATGCACTACATGGGATTATGATTATAATGAAATTCACATACAAGCAGGGTTCTGGTGGGAAATTCCTTCATTGTTAATTACGATTAATGGATATTTCAGCCCAGGAGTTCATTTCAGCTAAAACTCCTAAAGAAGGGACTGACAACACCACCTCTATTAATACTAACAAAGATAAAAAAAAATGACATGGAAACGAGTACGTGCTGTTCAAAAAAAAATTCCATGAAGACTTATCACACTCCACTATGAGCACAGCTAGACTATCAACATAACTCATGTCATGTATACACTCGTCGTGTAGCCAATAAGGTTGTGTCTACTGTCCCGGCAAAAGCCTATACTTTGTAAGATAGTGGGTGGAGTTAGGGTTAGTCAAACCGGGGTTAGTATAAGCTATACACAAGTAAAGTATTATTTAACGAGAGAATAAGCTAAAATATGCAAGTCCCGTTGCCGGGACAGGAGAGACAGCCATTATATAAACCCTAACTCGTTATAACACTATAACCCAACAGACCATAACAAACCTTTCCATCAACTCAAACAGAAACTTTGAAGTCATTTCTTTGGCACAAACAAAAAAATTCGGAAAGAGGGGAGAATACTTGACATATTCTCCTTCATACTCGTTGGACGCCATTGATGTCAGCCACACCCCCTTGATAGTCCCGTCCTTACGGTTCTACATCTATGCACAAACAAAAGATTTCATAGCTATTGTTTGAGCAAAAAAAAAAAAAAAACAGATGAGAAAAATAATATAATATATAATTATTAATAGTAATAACTATTCAAGTGTAAAAAATAAAACTATCATTCAGTAATGACTGCTATCTCTCTTTATTGCCCTTTTTTTTATTCTTTGTCTGCTTCTTTTTATCCCGTGATCGCTGCTTTGTGAATAGTTTGTACAATAGAAATGCTGAAAACAAACAAGACAAAACAAATAATATTTTTAATAACATGGAACCTCTATATTGCAGACACCATTGGGCCAACGTCCTGATTAGGTGTCCTCATTTTAGAGGTAGTTCAAATGTACTTTTAGGAACTCAGACAGCGTCAATCCTCATTATAGAGGTGTCCATATTTTAGAGTGCCCCGAAAATGGAATGGCAAAAAAACGAGGAAGTTCATAAAAAAGTGAACACTTTCACCACCACCATCACCTCCCCCCCCCCCCCCCAAACCGTGAATACAGACAGCACAGCCCCTCAACACTTTTTGGGTATTTTTGAATTTGGGGAGATGGTCTGATATGAGCATCTATAGGATGCCATAAGTATAATAGGGCTTATGCATTACTCAAATTCGTTTAATTAGAAATTCCGGTCAATGGGACAGCGCGTTAATTAGAATACGGCAATCCTATGTATTACAATGATTTCTGATAGTATTTGTTTCGCTATTTTTGGAGTCTACGGATGGATGAAATCGCTTCAAACTACACAAATACAACAAACAAGGTATTCTTTATCATATATGAAGCTCAAATTTCACTAAAACGGCATTTACTCGATAATCGCATATAGCTCAGAATTAAATTTTTTAGCCTTTTTTTCGACAATATATTACCTGTAGGATGATATTTCCATCTTTTAAAGCGATTTCATCCATCCGTAGACTCCAGAAATAGCGATACAAATACTGTCAGAAATCATTGTAATACATGGGATTGCTGTATTCTAATTAACGCGCTGTCCCATTGACCAGAATTTCTAATTAAACGAATTTGAGTAATGCATAAGCCCTATTTAAAAACATCCAGTGGAGGATCGAGTGTGGCTGGTATGGGGGGAGGATAGCAAAATGGCAGCAGCAGATATAAAACTGGAGGTTGCGCAAAGCTTCTTATCATCATGTCTCCATGATAACAAGAGTGCACAATTTTTGAAAGTACAACACAGGCCAATAAAGATACTGAAGTTTGGTTGCGTATGGCCAGCAGAGACATTACAAAAGTGCCAATTAAGCTATAAAGCGTTCACAGGCAAAACATTAATGCAGCCATTAAAGGGTTAATAGGGGTCACCAGAATACATCTAAAACAAGAAAACGATGTGTATTGATTGAAGTGGTAGCTTCACAATTTCTCATTGCTTTTGCAGGAAATTGACCATTTCAAAATACAATTCAGGTATAAATCCTACAAACATGGCTGCCACTTATTTCCCTTTCATCCAAAAGTCATGTGACATATCAAACATGAATATATACAATATTATGTAACGCTCACATTCAATATTTTAAGGTAACTATTATTTGTGGGTACTAATTTTAGCAATTTTTGGCGGCCAATGGAAAAACGCCAAATTTGATACACATTAAAATTATTATAACTTATTATTAATACAAATTATTATAATTTTTTTTTTCCACTAAATTTAGTATACACAAAATATGCGATAGCGAAAAATTCGTGAAAATTTGTCTATGCTAAATTTCTACCCCTAAGGTAATCATTCATTCAGTGATGGTGAATAGCTGCTGGAGCTCAAATTAAGCACTATATATTTACAAAGGGCCTACAAACTTCCTTGTTGAAACAAAGTAGTCTTCAGAGATACTTCTACACATCATCTGAAGAGTATTGTGGATTGATGGTCACCATTCATTTCAGATAATACGAAGGTGATGAACCAGAAGACGCATGACATGTAGACACCATGTTGGTGCTATACTACCGATTCAGTGTAATTTGACCACTTCATTACCATGGCATTCACATCAACAACTGTTAAGTGATACCAATTTACCACACCCTACTTGTGTAGAACAGGGGTGGATCTAGTCTCACTTAGTCAGCCCCTCCCACTCCGATTACAGGGTCAGGTGATCTGATTGTACGCCATTCATTCAGAGCAAGTGCAAACAGAAGCCCAGTCGCTCATAAACATTTTAGGTAAATTTAACCTCAAATACGTAAGTTAGAGGCTAATTTTTTTTTTAATTGCTACTTATAACTGTTACAAGCAACACGGCTTCCAGTTATTCTTTGAACGAGGCCAACATTTACACCCAACCTTCAGAGTAGGAGAGGCTGGCTAAACAAGAATGAGGTGGATCTGACAACACAAAACTACAAAGGAGGCTTTTTTTTGGGCTGTGTCTCCTGTCCCGGCAACGGGACTTGCATATTTTTGCTTATTCTCCCGTTAAACAATACTTTACTTGTGTATAGCCCACTATCCTAGACTATATTACAAAGTATAGGCTTTTGCCGGGACAATAGACACTACCTTTTTTTTGGGAGGGGTGAGAGGATCAAGTCAGGGTTTGCTAGATTATTAAATAGCACTAGATAGCTTTAACTAAAAGAGAAAGTTTATTAACTATCACCCCACCGATTCCAAAGAATCCGAATACAGCAGGAATTAGAATGAAGTACTGCAATGTTTGATCCACTTGTTGAGCATGGGGAGGTCCAGTAAGGTGATCTTCTACTACTTTATCAAATTCTTCATGTACGGGCTCTGATTCTGACATGACTTTCCAACTCTAGACAACTATCTGACAATTAGCACTCTGCGAGATTAGATCGGCGACACAAACAAAAGACAAGTAACAATACCCCGTTCACCGGGTCTTTCTCGGCTGGGTTTAAACTATGGACTATGGTTTAAACCAAACAATAAACCTCACCCTCCCTCATTATTATTGCTCCACCTCCATTACTTTTCTAAAATAGATCTAATCGTAGTCTACGTCATGACGTAGATCTACGTGACTGAATTGAATTGTCTGATAACACTGACTTAATATGACGACTGTCAATTGTGACCTCCTTTTTCAAAATGGCCTTTGATTCCAAGCTGTCTGTGTTGCCCCCTGAGTGTATAGCTGCTAGAGATCTGGTGTTGTTTGCTGATGTAGGAACAGGACCGTTTCTCAACACTACGTATGGTCTGCACTCTCCAGCCTTTCCCAATCCCTTGATTGCCATCCCAGAAC
This sequence comes from Chalinula nematifera, assembly GCA_036873525.1. Taxonomy (NCBI): domain Eukaryota; kingdom Metazoa; phylum Porifera; class Demospongiae; order Haplosclerida; family Chalinidae; genus Chalinula; species Chalinula nematifera. The sequence continues at coordinate 14,589 of JAYJLX010041259.1, forward strand.
TGGTTGGAACTACCTTAATGCATTTCAATGAGAAGTGAGTTAATATTACTAATAGTAATCTACTAAAGGGGTAGATTCCTCTCGCCCCTATTCTGGGGACCCGCCCATTCACTACGAGGAATGGTTTGGCGACATGTGTAGATTACTCCAAGTGTATCTCAGTAGTTTTCTGCTATCTTTTGATGTAGCCAAAAAGGGGCGGGACAGGATGATGTCTGTATGCAAAAGATATACAGATGCATTCGCACGCAAGTTATTCCTTCTGTGACGAAATGAGTTTTTGGCCGGTTGACTCTTGCTGACTCAGCACTTGTATAATAATCCATGCTAGCCATAGAGCAGTTGCATTTACACATTTACATCACAACATGCAATCACACCTACTTACGGCAAAAGAAGTGTTGCTAAGCGTTGCAAGAGTATGTGGTAGTTGTACCAAAAGCAATCAAATCATTCTGCTAGATTTAGTGCAATGGATTTTTTCTAGCTATAAACCAAGTAATACCAAAAGCTCAACAGCTTAAAAACTCACCAGAAACCCGAGAACTTGGTTTCCACTCTTGTAATTAACCTGAGCGTGGGCGGAGGGTTATAGTAGTCGGTTTGTGTGCTGTCTGTCTGTGTGTTACCACATAATTGCTGTCGATACTTGAAGGTGCTTGATGTCAATAATTCCATGATTTAAAGGATTTTTCAAAACATGGCCGAGATTAAGACGAAAATCTTCAAGTATTTTGATTGATATAGTTTTACTGGTCGCCATTTTCTCTAACCGTGCCCCTTGAGCACATGGTGCGTGTTGTAAAATTTTTTAGTGACGCCTAGAATTAGTTACTCTGATAATAGCCTCATGGTGGCATCTACTGCTGTGAAGACTGGCCCTAGCTTACATGGCCCTGGAGTTTCTAAAGCTTAGAACTCTTCTGCTGGACTGTAATTAAGACTTTTTTAGTGTAAAAATGCTGGAGTCTGTCTAGTGAAACTAAGTTTACTACATGCCTATAAATTGTTACTTGATTCATTTGGTTATTTAGGTGTGAATTAAGAGTCTTCACTTGAATTGTGTTGTTTTACACTGTGTTTGCTGGATTATATGTGCATGGACAGGTATAAGAAGCTGCATGTGTTGTCAAATCAGGTTTCTATTGGATCATGTATATGCATGTTTGGCTGTGAGGATTCAGTGCTTCAGTGCTTTCATTAATACTGGAATATTCAGCAACACAATTTATCTATCCCAGTAATAATTTATTAATAATAGTACATTTGCATGTATGTGATTGACAATTCATGTATGTAACAATGGAACCTCTTTTGTGGACACCATTGGGCCTACATAGAATACCCTGAAAAGTTTCCTCATTTCAGGGTTAGTAAACAGGTACTTTAGGAACTTAGGAACTCAGTCAGGTCCTCATAGAGGTGTCCTTATTTCAAACTGTCCTGATTATGGAAGTTCCATTGTGTATGTAGTGGATTATATGGTATTGTATTGTGCTGTTGGTTGTTAAAATTCTCTTTTTTTCATTAGTTTATCTTGGAGGAAAGGATTAGGATCATGGTGTGCTGAAACTTGGGAACAGCACTATACTGACTTTTATGTTTCACTATTTGATTTTTCTGTGTGTCTGTTGTTCGGGATTATTCTAACAGTGATCAGATACTCAGCAAACCTACTCCTTTTAAATGTAAGTTAATTAAATCACCATTCCAACCATGGCAGGGTATTTGAACAGTGTGTTAGCAACTTGTGCTCACTTTAAACATATTACTCTGTATGATCAAGCATGCATGGTTTAAACCAGGTGTTTCTTTTTTACGAGGGATTGATACTACTCTGAGGAGGGAGATGGAGGTGAGTGGGGTTGCTAAACTTGCTATAACTTCTGCTGCCTGACAAATCAGGATGTTTGCTGATTTTTGTATGCGTTTGCTAGAGCTAGAATATGAGTGACTACAGTGGGTTATAGTCAGTAGCATAGTGGGAGAGCATGCAAGTAGCAAATACTGGTAGTTATATTTGAGTATTAGGCCTAACAATTGATTATGTGGTTGCAACTGAATGAGACGAGGTACACAATGCACAACTCCTAGGTAGTATATATACACATACATCTATAGACTATTTTATGAGCGAGGCAAGACGTACATGACATGTATAGACCGTCTGCAATAGGCGTGGCAAACTAAATTAACCAGTTCAATTTTTAGTATATTTCCGTAAATTATCGGATATTTTGCCATCTTAATGTACATCAGAGTAGGAGCTTTTATTGCGATTGCAGAGAATCAATTGTTTTCAAAGACGACTCAGGTATATGTAATGCAAAATCATATGACAAAACTAGTAATCTGCTTTTCTAACGAATTTACTTAGCCGTTTTTGCAATTGCAGATATATTTTCCTATACCTCTGCATACAAAGTTATACACCAAGATGGCCGACCTAGTTATTAATTTTGCTTCTACCAGACGGTCTATATGGTCTATGAGTAAGGCATTAATTAAATGCGCAGCTGGTGAGCATGTTACAGCATATGTGTAATGAGCGACTAGGTGATTGGAATGTTAGATAGGCAAGCTACTTTAGGGTAAGTAATGGTACTTTAAAATCTATCATTAGTTGAGTGAGGAGACCAAATGTAACACTTGTTGGGGATATTGCCAAACAAATCAGCTGGGTACTCAACTACAGGGTATGTATATTATACATTTTAGGTATACTAATACTCCTGCTGACCTTGGCTAACCATGCATGCATACTCCACCCAGGTTTATTCCTCTGCACTCCGCCCAGCTCCATTCTTCATTGACCAAATATAATGTCTAGGTTACAAATTATTCACAACGTTAATTTTTACGAACTATAAAATCAATGCTCTAATTCATACACATACGGTGTATTTAAGACCTTAGTGACTCACAAGGCTAATCATATTGAATTAACTAGTTTGCAGCGAAAGGTATATTTATGGTACGTTGTACTGTATAGCACCAAAGCTTTTTTGTGTAAATATTTTATTGATTGAGCAAATTAAAGAAGTGTTTGTCACAAATACATGTATGCACATGCAGCAACATGTGTGAGTCATGCGTATGTTAATTTTTGTAACATGGAGTGGCTGGCAAAATATTCACACCATTTTTATTGCTAAATATTGAGGATTATTACTAATGTTTACTAATTACTAATGTTTTTCTTTTATTATTTTGATCAGCATATTCCTGTGTGGTTCAACTGTGATAAATCAGAGGGTGAGAAGTTCCCTGAAGCTGCTTTTAGAGCCTTCATTTATTCCTTCTGTTGGACATGGACCTCATATATTATGTTTAAACATGACTATTTCTACTGTCCTTACAAAGCAATGATAGGTAATCAGTTATGTTTTTGTACGGCTAAGGATCGCTTTTAAGGAACTATCGCTATCTTTAGTCATTGTATTGAATTATTGTTACAAAGGGTGTGAATATCTCTAGTCTAACCTGTATTTAATGTATCAATAACTTGAGCATGTGGGCGAAGGGTTATAGCAGTTGGTTTGTATGTATGTTTGTGTGTGTGTGTCACCATGTAATTTCTGTGAATACTTGATGATAGAACTTCACAGGGTTTTAGCTAAAGGGGAAAAAGGGGGTGCCCCCCCCCCCCCCCTTTTCTTTAGCCAGTTTTCTTTCAATGCGGTCATAAAAAAGCCACAAAAATGTGTTAGTTACTTTGATCTCATAGTCACCCCCTCCCCCTTTAATTGTAAGCCGGCTAAAACCCTGAATTACACTCCATTAAAGGCACTTGATGTCCATAATTTTATAATTCAAAAGATTTTAAACATGGCTAAGATTTAGATGAAGATCTTTGAGTAGTTTGATCAATGGTTATCTGGTCACCATTTTCCAGGCTGCTCTCATTGAACATGTTGCATGCATGTACGTTGTAGTTTGGTAGTCAGTCACACCTACTTATATCATCTCCTTGATCATGTCCGAGCCACCAGACATGATCAAGGAGATGATCTTAAAACTTGCCTTAAAACCTAACTTCTCATCTTTTTGCTGGACTATTCCCTAGTGATTGTGAGTTTTGTTAGTGTCAATATTGGAGTCTGACAAGACCAAGGACAAGACTGCCTAATGCTATGCGTAATGCGTAAAACCGCTACATTGTAAAACTTGATGGTGTACTCTACAAGTTTACTACATGCTTGTAAGTTTTTACTGTGGTCCAGCTGATTGTTTTAAGTGTGACGAATCTTTATTGAAAGAATATATATGTATGTTTTGTTACTATAAAGTGTGGTGTTTGTGTGTGTGCCGGATTGTGAAAATCTGTAGGTATTTGCTGGTGTGAAAGAAGCTGTGTGTGGTATATACATAAATAATCACAATGGTTCAGCACTGAAGTGCTTTCATTATTCATGGTCCTAGTAAGTAATGGTTTTCATAGTAACACTTAATAATTTTGATTAGCAATCACCAAAAATTCCCTCCCATTTCCCCCCACCCCCTTAAGCCCAGCATTTTACATTATTGTTGCCATATTTTCCTCAATTAGTAGCCGCATCAAAATTTTATTTATGCAATTGCAATTGATGTAGCGGAGTGGTTGAATGATCTGTATGTAGCAAAACTACTGCCTGCCAAGCCGGAGACCTAAATTCAATCCATGGAGTGGACTTTAGTTTTTTTCCTTTAAATCAAAAAAATCATTAACTTTCTGGGCGAAAATTGAGCTGAAATTTATAGCAGCTGCAGCTAGTGATTGAAGAAATATGGTATATCATAAATTGCTTTATTTTCGTTACCTTAAATTTCATTTCCAAAATTTTCGGCTGTAAATTTTTTCATCATTACAAGGCCATTATCTTACTTAAGCACGTAAACCACTATTATGATAAAAATTTTTGGTTCAATAAGTTTCGTCATTTCAGCAGCTGACAGAAATATTTAGTCACGAAAACAGTCATGAGTTGTGTTTTATTGCTTATTTTGTGTACTATAGACTTTTCTCCGGGTGTTAGTGTTCCAGATGATGTGTACTGGTTATATGTACTCGAAATAGGATTATATTTGCACTCCATTTATGCAACCCTTTTCATTGAGGTTGTCAGACGTGATTTTGTTGTTCAGTTGATCCACCACGTTGTTACCATCATGTTACTGGGATATTCGTATTGTGTAAGGTAAAGTAAAGCTTTTAACAATCACTATTTTATTCCAAGCAAATATTCTTATATGTACCTGTATGTATGTTGTTTGTTAGTTATCCAGAGCATGGGCAAAGCCAATAGCACCCAATGTAAAGCTAATGGCTTCCTGGTTGAACTCACTAATGTATCCCTCACTTTATGGCAAACTATAAAATTACTGTTTCACTGGTGTAACTATAACTATACAATATGTATTAGACCCTGTCAACAGATATAAAATAAGTGGTGCATGAGGCCAGATTATTTTCTATTATTTCCATTAGGAGGTTCCACTCGTCATTTATGGCACAAAAGTAGCTGTTCTCACTTTAAATATTAATCAAAGTGCACAAATCTTTTGCAGTTCGTTTAGAATGGGCTATATTATTTTGTATGTATACATTCATGATTTATTGTATTGCTCTATAGGTTGTATGGATTTGGTATACTTGTGCTGTTCATGCATGATGGAGGAGATGCTCTATTGGAAAGTGCTAAATGTTGCGTGTATTTTAAAAAAAGAAATAATCAGCAGTACAAACTTCCTGACCTGTTTGCAAATATTCTGTTTGGTTTGTTTGTGTTGTCATGGTAAGGAAGTTGTAGTCATTATAACCTACATGCATTACACTCTAAGAAGTCATGATCTTGCATAGTAGAAAATATATGTACAGGATCTTTTTTAGAAAAAAAACAGCTGATTACATTTGAATTCATTGTTATACCATCAATTTTGATTGAAACAGCTAGCTAACTGTTTTTTTTTTTAAGAGGAGAAATGAAATATCCATGTTCCTCCCACTGTATTTTTTTAGTGCTTGAAATTTTTAGCTTCATAACTTTGCCAGCTTTGTACAAAACCACAAGCTCATCATACATAGTATCCCTAGTGGAAATGGGGGCACATGAACATGCATGTGGCTGTATGGGATTTGGGACGTTTTTCATGCATGTTACATTCATGTTTGCATGTTATGTGCATGTGATATGCATATAATATGAAGGAATTTAATACATGTTGCATGTAACATGTATGTGACAATACTCTGGCATGCATGTTTCCTCTAACATGCATGGAAGTTGCATGTATGACATGCATGTTAGAGGAAACATGCATGCCACAGTATTGTTACATGCATGTTACATGCGACATGTATTAAAGACATGCAAAATTCCTTCATATCACATGTATGTCACATGCACGTAACATGCAAACAGGAATGTGACATGCATGAAAAACCGAATCCCATTAAATTACTTACATGTTACATGCACTACATTTTCACTAGGGAAAGCATAGGTGTAGGAACCAGGGGGGCCAAGGGGGCCGTGGCGCCCCAAGATTAAAATATTATAAGGTTTGCCCCTCCCCCCCAGATTTATGCACATATAGCAAAAAGCTTAATTATACATAAAGCACAGGGATTCACATTACATAAGTGAAACAAAGCGAATGGAGACGAATTCTTAAGTGTAGAAATTTTTCAACTCTTGCATGTTCAACTCTTGCATGGATCATGCTCTTCCTATGTATTAGCTTTGATTTTGTTTATGTTATTTGAGTAGTATGGGATCGGCCTTTAATGCTACGATTTTTAAATGGGTGGGAGTTCCCCCCCTTTCCCGGTCATATGTGGTATATATATACATGTACATATGTAGATGTACACTGTATATACTGTTCATGTGCCTTTTTTGTCCATAAAGTGGTAACCAATTTTTTAATGCATGCATAAGTCAGGAGAATGCCATACCAATGATTAGATATTCTACTGCCCCCTACCACAATTATGTTCATTATTAGTCTGGTTGGGCCACCCAGCCACTTGGCATGTTGTGATAAATCAGTTTTCAAAGTGACCCATTCCATCTCAGCTGCTGCTTAGATAACTTGTGAGTAACATTAAGTCTGTTCATGTTTGCTCATTTAAATATTCATTGTTGTGGCTATACACCGCCCACACACTTCTGTACTTGATACATTATCATGAATAGTAATTTTTGCACAATTACTAATGAATAATAATGAGCAAATCTTCAAGTTAACGTGAACATACTTTAATTCCGTATTGCTCATGAATATTGCATGCAAACTGCAAATAGGCTACAGTAATGGTCTATAGACTTCCTATAGTAGGCAGGGCAGATGCGTGGGCAAGTAAATTTTGCACCAACATGGCGAAAGAATTTGGTGTTGTTTTTGTATGGACCAGAGTAGGCGATTCCGCAAATTCCAACTTTGTAGAGACGATTTAGCTATGATTCGAAAGGTATTCCAATGCATAAGTGCAAAATGTGCTTCACTTATGATAACTGTTGCGTTTGTTCAGAAATCACACGTCAAAACCTGGCTCGTATCTCCCTCCATACATTTTTTGCTCTTTAAAAGGATCTTCAGCGGATGCGCAGTTTCGCCCACATATTGCCACGCCTACTGCAGGGGGTCTATATGGAAATAGTGTGTAATATATTCACACAATTAGATGTGTTTAGCATAGTTTCTTAGATATAATATTGCTGATTTTAATTAAATTTTTTATTTACTAATAATTATAATATAATAGTACTACTGATAGGCTATAGTTTGGATTGTTTGTTTTTTTTTTGGCCAGACCCACATGCAATACACCAAACAGGTGATCCCAACCAGACAAGTTCACTGTATAATTGTGTTGGTTCCTCTAGGCTACTATATACCTTTACAAATCTTCATTATTATTTCTTGAACAGGATTTTATTTAGGCTATATTGGCTACTAGTGAAAGCTATGTATACAACAGGACACGTTAGTAAGAACTTCCTGAGAGTTGCTCCTCATTACATCCTGCCTAATTTATTATTATGGATTCTCTATTGCCTCCATTGGTATTGGTTTTATTACATATCAAAGTTAGTGATACATGTGGTCACTGGTAATGAAGTGGTTGACAATAGAGATTATGAAGAAGATGAGAAAAAAGACAACTAGACAGTTTAATTTTTATTGTTTAGAATTTTATTAGGTTTCTTTGATTTATTTTGATATTTCAGTAGCGATTATTATCTTAGCATAATAAATTATTTGGTTTTATTGTAATGGAGGAAGTTTAGTAGTTTGTTCTTTATTGCTGTAATCTTGATGTTTTCCTTCCTCTTTTTCTGATTCTGATATTGAATTCATTCTTTTCAATGTTGGTAGGGGGAGTGGCATATCGTCCATATGAAGTGGTTCCAGGGAACCCTTGGCAAAGAATTTACTCTTCTTACTTCGATCAACAAGTGATTTACGTTTGTTCAGGTAAGATGAAGCAAAGATGTCTCGTTTATTAACTGTAGTATCTGGCAACTGCTCAGATTTGAACTTCAAATCTTCTATTGCTTTGAAGTGAACAGCATCATGTTTGTTTGTGACACTACCGAGAGATGGTAGCTGAAACATGGATCGTGTGGCGTCATCAGATCGCTTAACTGCAGTAGGAGACAGAATGTGGGGTAAAGACAGTGATGAAGCTTTCTGCTGATCTTCCATCTTATTACTCTGCATTGAGTAAATATTTGGTGATGACTCGGATTCGATAACTGACTCCAGCAAACTCTTTACATTCTTTCTTCTATGCCTACTTTTTGGTGACAAGAAGGTAAGCTCTTGTGACGTGAACCCACACTGCTTCATCCATTGCTCTGCTGTCATAAAATTATCAAGATCTCTAATAGTTACCGAAGCTTTGCCACAAGTTACTAGTATCCGAGCAATGTCAATGTGCCCTCCTTGAGCTGCTAAAAGCAAAGGTGTGAGGCCGTGCATGTTTTTGTGATCAACAGGAACCTTCTGCTTTAATGCTTCTCTGAGAATGATTTTAGTGACTTGAACATTTCCCGACAATGCAGCACAACACAATAACGAGTTGCCCTCACTTGTTGTTTGTGAAATATCAGCACCTCTATCAATTAAAGTTTCCACTAACACCTCATCACTGCTTTTCACAGCGTTCGAAATAGCCGAGTTACCTGAGATATCTTGAATATTAACATTAGCGTCTCTTTTCAGTAACAGGGAAGCAATAGATCTTCTTATTTCCTCGTTTTCCAACTGACAAGCGATGATCAGTGGAGTCTCCCCGAGATCGTTTCTACAGTTGGGATCTATTCGTAGGTCTAAAAGTCTTTTGACAACTTTAGCTTTACATTGAACAACTGCATCCAGTAGCTGAGATTGTAAATCAGCAAAAGTTTTAGTTGCAGCAGACACACAACCTGTCTTTTCCTTCCTTTTCTTTTCTTTTCTAGTGGCCATGAAAAATCTATTGAGTGAAAGAAAAAACAAACACCCAAACAACAACAACAGAAAAACAGTAGCTCCTTGGAACTGGGTGGAGCTGCGTAGTCTGGAAGCTGCGTTGATCGGCCTAGCTGGAAAATTGTCAATACGTAAAATTAAAGCGATATAGCCTACCGTATCTATGATCTAATTTGTATTGTCTGTTGTCGTCTGACTCACTAATCGAAATGTATAAGTTTCTTATTTGTGGCGGTGGTACTGGTGGACTAGCCGTTGCATCCAGTCTTGCACGAAGATTTGGAGAGAAATATGTTGCAGTTATTGAGCCTAGTGACGTACGTTACTTGACACATGACATATAACAATTATTATTATTATAATGAACTTATTGTACTGTGACATATCTTTTTGCATTCCTTGAGTTGCAAGCACATGCAATGATTACAGTACAGTATTACAATTACAGTATTTTATCAAGCAGTCGAAAAGTTTGATATTGATATCATTACCGATTGCTGGTAGGTGCATTATTATCAACCAATGTGGACACTAGTTGGAGCTGGTATTAAAACATTGGATCAATCCAGGAGACCTATGTCCAGTGTTATGCCAAAAAAGGCAACATGGATTAAACAATCTATCGCTAGTTTTGAACCTGATAGTAGCCATGTGATACTTCAAGACGGATCTAAAATTGGGTATGAGTATTTGGTGACAGCACTAGGAATCAAAGTGGATTTCAATAAGGTACGTTCAGAAGAGGTATAATCATTATACATAACAATACAATGGCCTGCATGACTGTACCTGATATTACCATGGCAACACCTGATACCGAGTGGGTGATGAATAATACCATAGATTTTATCTATGATAATACTTATGGTTATGTGATATACTGCCCTGGTACTATGAACCCCAGTACATAAATAGCATGATGCTTCTTAACTATGAATATCATTAGTATATCAACAAGTAAAGACTGATTTACATTACTGTAGCTGGAGTAGAAATTATTTCATTTAAGATACTCATTTATATGGACTACTACTCATACAAGATAACATTAGCAATCATAATACACTGTAAACATCCAATTCTTTATCCATATACACCGTATGATGTGGTGATGGCTATGTTCACTAGCTATAGTACAATATAATTAATACTTTTAGATGGCATTTAACTCTTTTAAGCTTTACAAACATTCATGCTTGTATTGGCCTGAACCCAGAGCCCAGAGGAGGTTGCTCATGCGTTATTGATCACACGTGACCAAGCATTGCACTTTCAAGATGGCCGACCCAATAATTGCCAAGATATATTCCTTCAAAAATCACTGATACTTCATATTTCTTCAAAGTAAAGGAATTATAAATGTTGCTATAGTGCTAGGGGAAAACGTTACGTTGCTAAAAAACCAAATACAATTATTTCCTTTACATGATCACTGCTCAAACTCTATTGAAAAGATCTCGAGCAAAATATTGCACGAGCTGGTATTCTCTTACAGTTACAGTGTGATGCAGCATAATCAGCAAGGTCTGCTTAGCATATAGGAAAAGAATTATTGGATTCTCAAGCACAGTTCAGGAGAAAAGTGCTTAAGAAATTACCTGGTGCAGAACCTGCTGAAATTTCTTAAGCCACTGTAGAGCACATCATGTATGGCAGATGTCTGAAGCTTCACTAGCATGAGTAGATATAGCTACTACAACTTTCTACTTTGTAAAATCCTTTATTTGCAAAATTCTGAGGTAGCGCGAGCTGAAAATCCTGTATTCTTCTGCGCAGCCAGAATTTTTAACCAGGTAGAAGCTGGGTAGGAGTTAATTGGATTTTTTTCTAATTTAAAACGTGTCATATTGACTCATTATAACGTGTGAGCAACCTCCTCTGGGCCTGAACTAAATATGCGGATTATAGGGTGACTGCATGTGACATTACTTGATCACAATGTAACAATTAATGATGTTAGACACCCATTTTTAATATCCCTGAGTTGTTGAATTCTACGTTTCTGAAGTAATTTTTCACTATTTTTAGTATTAAGTACATGAAGACAACAGAAATAATTAATTGAATGAACTTTATTTTTAACAAACATTATTCATGTTGACTTTAAAAGAAATCAAGTCATCAATTAACTTCACAATCCTTTTATAAGTAGCCTAGTAATATAGATTTGTGGTATACAGCAAGAAAGAACCCTTGTACTAGACTTAGTGGAATGAATGGACTGCTTTCAGTGCAACTACATACCCTTCTCTTGCAACACTGAGCAGCACTCCTTTGCCATGGAGAAGTAAACAACATTTAACTCATGTAATTGTTCTATAGTGGCGGTATGTACTCTGTTTTGCTGAAATTGAATAATCATGCAGAAAATAACATAAACAGCACAAATAAATCAGTATTCTTTATTACCTCAACATTAATTTTTCAGTATAACTGTCCAATTTTTTTTATACAGATAAAAGGTTTACCGGAAGCTCTTTCAATGCCAGAGTCAGGAGTGGCTAGCAATTATTCTCCCGATACAGTAACAAAGACGTACGAATGCATTCAAAACTTTAAAGGTGGAAATGCTTTGTTTACTTTTCCCACCCTCCCCATTAAATGTCCTGGTGCTCCACAGAAAATTATGTACTTGGCTGATGAGTATTTCAGAAAGGTACTATTAATTTACAATATATTGAGGTTTACATTAAGAATTAATTTAAATAATGTAGAATGGTATCAGAGACAAGACTTCCATTACTTTTAACAGTGCAATTGGAGTAATATTTGGTGTTGAAAAGTATGCAGAACAGTTACTAAAGGTCAGTAGTACTAGTCTAGCAGTGACTAAAGGTCAGTAGTACTAGTAGTATGACTATAATATATAGTATCTGTATATTACCGTAAACGTTGAAATTTTCAAGTAGCTTTCACTAGCTTTTCAAGTAGCTTTTTCACTAAAAATGATGTTTGAGTAGTATAGAAAATATTTGCGGAATTTAATTATGAACTACATGCATGTAACTAAAGATTATTAATTATCAAACATTATAGTTATAATAAAACAATATTTCACAAGTAAAAATTTCACGATTCTGGTTCAATAGTGAATATAGCAAAAATTAATACACTGTGAAAATTTCAACATTTACGAAACTATGAACATATTTATTAATAACTGTTGTTTTTATTATTATACTATATAGGTCATTGAACGCAAACAAATTGATGTTAACTTTCATCATAAATTGATTGAGGTTAACCCGGAAAATAAAGAAGCCATTTTTGAAATAGGAAATGAAGGCAAATTTCAGACTTTTCAGGTATGAATTATTTTAATATCACTTAATGTTTACAAGGGCGAATTTAGGGGGGGTGCTTAGGGTGCTCATTAGCTGGAAAATCTAATGCAGCAAATGGTAGATTTCTTGTGCAGCAAAGGGTTAAAATACTAACTAAAAGAAACCTTTTCGGTTGACATAATATTGTTCTGAAAAGAACAGGTTATCAAAAATCAACCAACAACAAACAAAAAACAAACAAGTATATACACAAAATATCACTTATCTGTCCCGATGTTTCGACTATCACAATTAAGTTATTTTAAGCCAAATCATGTGGTTTATAAGGCAATTATCACATTATTAGCTAAACTCCTGTAGCTTCAAAGCTTGTTTTTCATTGAGAAACAACTGAGCACCCCCATCAGCAAATTTCTAGAATCGCCCCTGGACTTTAAAGTAGAAACAGTACTGATTGCTTTGGTCATATTGTTCATTACGATGTAGGATATATGCTTACTGTATCTGAAAATGCACAACCAACTTTCATAATAGGGAAGAGCCTGCTTTTTTTAATAGGTTTTGAGGGGTTTTGACAGTTCTAAAACTACCATAGAACGAGCTCAAATGCAAAATGTGACTTCAGGAATTTCAAGAGCTCCAAAACGTGGTGAAGAATACATCTTTACAACTTACAAAATGTTATCTTTTACTGAGTAACACTAGGATTTCTTTTTTTTCCCACATACCGTAAAATCGGGTTAAGCGTATGCATTTGTAGGAAAAAACAGTAAGAAATATGCGCTTAACAGTGAATATGCGCTAAACAAAGCATGTATTTTGGGGTGCATGATCAATAATTGCGTCTCATGTGCATGCAAATACGCATGCGCTTAATAATTCACGTTTAGAGCAGAAGAAAAACGTGCGCTTATAAGAAGAAATGTGCCCTTAACAAGGACGTACGGCTAACAACCCAGTTTTACTGTAGCTAGCAATTTTTATTTGATAGGCATAAAAATTCTTATGGCATATACCAATTAAGCACCAGAATCTACTTTGGATAATCTCAAAACAAAATAGCAACCATAATGAATTACACTAAACAAAGCAAGGTGCATGCCTGAGAATCTACATGTAGTCTCATGCCCAGACTCCCGCACATCAAACAAACAAAAGGGACACTGAGTCAATTTTCTTGGCCCTCAGTGAGGACTTTCTACTAGCCAATCGCAGTCAGTTGCTTTAAACGTCACTATCTGATGACCATAAAGCCAGATAAGTTTTTGTTTCACTGTAAGCAAATGGGACGGGATTGTTGCTTATTATTAATCAAATGTAGTATAAATTTGAGTCACAATTTCACTTCCTGCGCCAATTATTGTAGGGCATGCAATTGACCTTCTTTTAAATGCCTATATAGCTTCGTGTTGGAATATGTTTTAAATAGCAATGTAACATTCCATGAGTGTCGCTATTCTAGACCTTAGCTTTAGATTATACAATATCATTGAATGATAATTATTTTATTGCTCAGGGATAAGGTGGAAAGGGAACCCTTATATCCATTTTATTTTCTTGAAAGTGGTAGCAAAAATTTCATTAAAAGCACAATGTGCAAGCTTTGTACATGCTGGTGGAGTCAGAGACTAAAAAAATTTGCATGTATGTGTATTGTATATTTTATAATGAATGTACAGTATAGGCTTGGCAATGGATGTGTACGCGGATGGTTATGTAAAGAAGTAAGGTGGAGGGAGGGGGAGAAGGATACCTAAGCCTTGTTAAATTCCTGTTGTATTCAAGCTAGTGTCTAGAGAAGTTTCCTTTGGTAAGCTTCATCAGATGAGGTAGTCCACATAATCTAACAGCAATTAATTAAAAAGAGGGGAACCTGGTTATAAACACTAATGATCTATTACTCTATACCTTTTCAGTAAGCGTGTGATGTAATTCATCGTAATGTGTTTTATACATTTTGGCTTATGTTTTGCTGGTAAATTGATGAATTACATCCATATGCAGTACATTTTAATGCCACACAATTATATTAATTATATACAAAAGCATTATTAATTTTTGTCCTTCTCAAATTAGTTTTCATTAAATATAATTTTCAGTACGATTTTCTTCATGCAACTCCTCCAATGAGCCCAGTGGACGTCCTTCGTACAAGTCCTCTTGCTGATGATGCAGGGTGGGTCAATGTCAACCCAAAAACTCTCCAACATAAAAAATACAGCAAGTTTTATAATTATTATAATTGATGTTTCCATTCTTATATACGATATACATAATTAGCTAACGTATTTGGAATTGGTGACTGTACCAATGTCCCCACCAGTAAAACAGCAGCAGCCTGTGCAAGTGAATCCAAAGTTTTAAAGAACAATTTGTTTCGTCTCATGAGAGGAGAACAGCCCATGGAGCAGGTCTGCACCATAATACTATTACAGTATATAATTATTATTGCTATCACATTCATCACCGACTATTGGCAGCATATATTCATGAATTATAGTAGCTTGAGAAATAAAATATTGTCACATATTGCTTATTATTGGTCAGGCAGCTAAGCTTTTAATTATTGTTAAATTCTCATGTACTAAAGATGTACGTATCCTAAAACAATTAACCTATAAAGGCTATAATTTTACAATATAACTTACACCACTGGAAGTTAACATATGTAATTGAGGATATTGAACTGGGTTCTATTCTAGCACAAGCATTGCGTTAATCGTTAACGTTGACTTCCGGAAGTAATAGAGCAGAAATGTTGTACTGTATGCTAGTATCATGTTGGTTGATGCATATAGGCAACTATATAGGATACATGGCCACTACCTTCATAAAAACAGTCATTGTGTTTAAGCCATACTGTATAGCTAAAAATTTCTATGGCCCAAAATTTCTGCGAATAGCTCTAAAAAGCCCTTTTGTGGATAAATTTGCATCAAAATAGTCAGTTTATATGCCACATAAGTATTTAAGGATAAAATTTTTGCGTTTTGATCAAAATCCGCAGAATTAGCAGAAATTTTGGGCCACAGAAATTTTTAGCTATACGGTATTATGACTTAAACAAATGATTGTTTTAAATGTAGGGAGTGACCATGTATGCTATAGTCTGTTCACACTGAAAAATCACCTACGTTTGAGCTATAGTAACTCCAAAAGTTTACATGTTTTTGGTCACCATTTTAGTATGTGGCTTACATTACTCTATAATGTTAGACCACAAATATGCATTTTATGTTATAATTTTATGTAATAAACTTCCAGATAATATCAGAGGTGACTTCTTAGCATGAACAGACTATATAGTTGTGTACATGTATATCAGCAGAAGTATATCTATAAATAATGTATACATGGTGTATTAGTTGTCTAATGAACTATATACAAAATAATAAACTGAAACATCATCTCATAAATTCAGTTGACTGTCAATTACTATAGGAGTTTATTTATTAGGTTTTTACCAGTTGATCATAACTTTTAGCCTTGAAGATATAATAATATTCAGATATATTACATTATTTTCCCATTATGTAGTATGATGGCTATACTTCATGCCCACTAGTAACAGCATATGATAAATGTATATTGGCTGAGTTTGATTTCAATGCTAAGCCACTGGAAACATTTCCATTTGATCAAGGAAAGGTTTGATTGATCTATTTGCTCTCCTGCCTTGCATCATGTAGCATGTTGTAATGTTATTGCAGGAGCGTCAGAGTATGTATATGCTGAAGGCTGATATTTTACCAGAAGTATATTGGAATGGATTAATCAGGTAGTATAATGGAACAAATTAACTAATAGTTAAAGCACGGTTCACAGTGCTATACTGGGATTTAATAGCACGAGGGGTGTGGTCGAGAGGGCTGATATAGCACGAGGCGAAGCTGAGTGCTATATCAGCGCTCGAGACCACAACCCGAGTGCTATTAAATCCCGGTATAGCACAGTGTGAACCGTGCTTTAAAATGTTTATAGTATTGTGTGGGTGCATCAAAAGTGCTCGACAAGATGATCGAAGAGAAAAAACTTACGTTAAAAAACACAAGGTGAGTTTAAAGCCCAGGATACACGATGCAACTTTTGTTGCACGCAACTTGTAAATTTTGTTGCACGCAACAAAAAAAACAATAGAATTAATGATATTCATGGCTCGTGCAACATTGTTGCATGGAATAGAAATGATTTCTATTCAGTGAAAAAAGTTGCATGCAACAAAGTTGCAACAAAAGTTGCATCGTGTATCCTGGGCTTTAGTTGAAGTTGTGCTTCCGGCCACGAGTGCTATATCTTGTAATATTTTGGTGGAATTTTGGCCCCGAGTTCTATATCGAGTGTAGTTCCAGCCACGAGTTCTATATCAAGTGCAATTCCGGCCACGAGTTCTTTATCGAGTGAAAAACATCCGGTCAACAGTTCTATACCACGAAAAAACGAGTGGTCGGCGCTTTTGATACACCCACGCAGTATACTATAAATGCAGATATTGTATTTATTGGAATGGGTTATTCATGGTAAAAGCATATTGGAATAGGTTAATTAGGTACCTTATTTGGATGGATTAAGGCTGATTCACACTGTAAACGTAACGAAACGTAACGTTAGCCGTAACAAAAGCTATTACACAAGAAGAGTACGAATCGTTCCGTAACATAATGAATTGAAATTTTTTCTATTCATTACGTTATGTTAACGATTCGTACACTTCCCGTGTATTAGCTTTCGTTACGGTTAATACTGCGTTTGTAGCGTGAACCAGCCTTAAATCAAGAGTATAGTATATTAAAATAAGTTAATCATGTTGTAAATCTATTGCATGGGACTCATAATTCTTTTCTGATAACTTTGTTGTTTATAATAATAATAATTATTATTATTGTTATTATTATTATTATTATTATCAACAAAACAACGACTAGTATAATTATGAGATAAAGCAAATATACACAAATCATTACAATAACCACAAAACAAATTATTATTGTTACTATTATTATCATTATAATGTTATTGTTATCTGTTTTAGAGGACATTGGGGTGGACCTGCAAACATTAGAAAGGCAATGCATTTGGGCTTTTAGATACTTCTAGGACTGATCTAATTCTAGTTTGGTTTTAACATATTCTTAAGGTGCATGCACAACTTTTTTTTTCCTATCTTCATAATTATCATTATTATTATATCTTGCAAGCTGAATGAATGTTATATGAAGGGGTCACTATTATATACCAACAAGTCGATCTGCATGTTGGTGAATTTATGGCAGCAGTGGTTGTGCATCATATTATGGTATGCATGTATGTACGTGGCTGAGATGTTGCATATTTTTAGTCTACAGATGATGAGACATCTCAGACCCTCCCACTTGCTTTGCGTGAAGCAAATCAAGTGCATGGGAGGGTCTGGCTATGCTACTTAGTCTAGTATTGAATGATGAAAACCTGGCTTACCTAATTGTGATGGAGATTCATGCAATAGATGAATCATCTAGCCTCGCTATAGTCTATATATTGGATATTATTTTATAACATCAACCAATGTTTGGTACAAATTTGTTTTTACTAGAATTAGAATTCAAGATGGCTGTTTCTCAAAACTAAATAGGCACTAGGCGGCTTGTACAGATTATTCCTTGGCCTTATTCTATTATTCTATTCTCTAATTCTTCATATTTGTATCTATTATTCCTGAAATTTTTGCCTATTATTCTCAACATTGTACTGATTCTTAAATCTAAAAACAATAATGTTTGTGTAAAGTATAATTATACAGTCATGCTGTGTGATCAAATTAAAAGCATTGACAGTTCATGATATGTTACATTGCACTTGCTGATGGTGTTATTGAACAAGAAGGGAGACCTGAAGTATGTGTTAATGAATGACGGAGGTAGTGCTAATGATGTTTATGTTGTATTTGAGTCTGCAGTACAGTCGTGAAAGTGCAAGTTATGATACTAAATAGAAATCAGACTGTTCATAGCTTCCCCTGGCATTAGAACTATAGCCATGTTTACACTTTACAAAATAACATGAATGGGTAGGTGTGGTTAATTGTTAAAATCAACCTATTATTCTCAGATTAAAATTTGATGCCTATTATTCTTTGTAGCGTATAGCTCAATTGCGGAGGTGGAGCAAGAGCATCAAATAATTATAGTTGAAAGAACTGCAATTGAAAGGTCACTAGATCACGTGGTTATATCGAGACCATAATAAAAGAGTAGACTGAAGATCTATTTGAAGAAAATCTAAAAGAAGGTTCTAACAAGAAATGGCCGATCGCAATCCTGACGAAATCGTTAATTTTGCTGCTGGACCAGCCAAGCTACCGAGAAGCGTTAGTTTAATCATCTATGGTTTAATGAATTGTTTACGAAAGAGTAGTATTAGAACTGAATGCAAAGCATGGCTTAGTCTTATTATATACATGGGAAGGAGTGAGCCATGTGTAAAGTCCAACATACACGAGGAAAATTGTAGTTGCTTATTTTCAGTGATCACTTAACTACCAGCTGCTCAGTATTGATTTTTTTTTTTGGCAACAAGTTTACTAGAATGTTGCCTTGTGGGACTTTAGAATGAGAATAACAGGATTAACAATGTCATGCATTTATTTATGTGGTTCCAATAAACGCTGACTTGTTTATTTGGCATATGTTCATTTCATTAGACCTATAATTTATATAATATAAATTATATAAGCTATATTATATATATATATAATATGCCCATGCTCCAATGCAACTCGAATTAAGGGACCTCGATCTAATTTGTGGGTTATGGTCCTTTTTTTTGCCCAAAGCAGCTTGTTTGGGACAAAAGCAACTGCTAAAGTACTACTGGATTGCTGATTTGGAACCTTTTCCTGTCCACTTCACTATGCTTAAGGGATAGCTATATACTGTCGTTGTTGGCCTATAAAGTTGATTCTTTTTCTTATTGTTTATTTATTCTATCCCTACAAAATGGTATACTTACATGTGTGTGTAAAGTTTTTGTAAGTAGAACATGCAGTTGAAATTAGAAAATTTATTAGCTCCTTAAGGAGCCTATATATAGGCATAGCTTTGGAAGAGTCAAAAATGGGTTGACTACTTCTTAAGCTGTGAACCAGCCTAATATTAATCATGCAACCAGTTTTTTAGCTAGCTTCTAAATTTTGATAGTCAAAGTTGCTAGGCTTCTCCTATGGCCATTGCATTAGATTTAACAATTATTGTTTCAATCTTAAGCAAAAATGGGTATTTTCAAGCATTTTGATAGTGAAGTGATATCTCAGTAGCCATAATGGTGGACAAAAATTAAGTATTGGGAGTGAAATGACTCCTTGACCTATAATGACTGGTTAAAATACCGCGTAAAACTGCAAACTAATGTGTGTAGATTTTTTTATAATTTGTGACAATGGCAACCTTTTTTTACACCACGCAGCCGTCAAATGCTTTGTATTAGCAATGGAATTCATAATGCAGCTGAATTATAAATTCTAGTTGACACACATGTTCATAACTATAAATTCATGTTGACACACATGTGTTGAATTGCCAATGGCATCAAGAAAAATAGGACACTATATTTCAGAAAAATACTGAGGTTTACAAGTTGCACTTTAATTGGTGGGAAATTCATCCTTATATTCTATTAAGGATATGTTGCTATACCTCATGTTTAATAGAATAGCAAACATATACTGCCTGTCTAGTCGAGCATTAATTGATTCTAAACACTCAACAAAGATTCTGTAGTAGTAATCACTGAGATTATATTTTTGATCTTTTTGAAACTTTATTTTTACCAGTAGCTTTGACATGATTTGCCTTTTTAATTTTTTATAGGTGATTTTGGAATCACAAAAAGGAGTATTAAACTACAATGGAACAGGAATTGGTGTCATGGGTAAGTACTGCACCTGCATCCTGTATTGCATGATTCATGTATCATGTGCTGTTGTATGTTACACAGCCAATGTTTCTAATGTTTGTACACATGGACTTATAAATCAACTTCCTTATAACTTAATTTTGATATTTCATCAGAAATAAGTTAGCGGTGCTTCTAATTACTTACGTCCAGATTGATGAATCTATTAGGACATAAGTTAGCTAAACTTTAGTAATATATAAGAACGCTGATTGAAGGCAAGAGAATTGTAATTGACATGGAGGGGGGAGTGGAGTGTCATGAACTTGCGTATTGTTCAGAGACACACTGAATTACAGAATAAACAAAAGAAACTGCTTAAAGAATAAGTGTCACGCATACTTGTAGGACACAATCACAAGTCAATTCAACCACTTTCCACAATTTTTTTTTTAATTGGCAGCTTTCTACTTTAAACTCCAAAGCACTCAATACCTACATATTCCCGTCCACCACATAGACTACAAATGTGTTCAAAATGGCATTACTTCTCCAGACAATAACATCAGCCTTAAAAATTATGCTTAAAGCAGGTTGAGTTCTTTTCCTTATTAGCCTTCCTTGTCTTGTTACTTTGGGAGGGAATTACAGCAAACGTTCTACCATTACAGCCGACTGGCCTCCAATACTCGATCACCTTTCATAAATGGTAATGTATATTTTGCCCCACTCTCTGTTTTCGTCACAGCTGCCCACTAATGATACTGCTATATAATATTGTTCTGAAAAGAACAGATTATCAATAATCAACCAACAACAAACAAACAAGTATATACACAAAAATATAACTTATCAGTTATATTTTTGTGAAGATACTTGTTTGTTTGTTTGTTGTTGGTTGATTATTGATATCCTGTTCTTTTCAGAACAATATTATATAATTTATGTCAACCGAGAACGTTTCTTTTAATGATATTGCTGGTCATAGATAGCCATTTTTGGCCACCCAAGTCTTGCGACTAGATTAGCACATGCTCATGAGCCATTAGTCCCACCAACTTCTCCTTGGATTTCTCTTCGGCTGATGCGAGAGTCACCATTTTCACAAAGCCCACCCACACTCTTGTCCTCAATTGGTTGCATCAACACGATCTGACCCTCCACTGAGTGCGGAAGGGACTCCTCTACCTTGGTCCTCGATGTCGCTGATAGGAGTTCTGCTAAACCTTTATGTGCTATGCCCAAATTTTTTCCACAAGGCGAATTCAGGGAATTTTTTCTCAATCCATGGTTGTCCCTGACTTGCTATCCTTTGTAGACTGTGCCCCAACCTTTAGAAGTAGAGGTAGCTACAACAGTCCAGCACTTGGCACAGAAAACGTTCTTTATCTTAAAGCCACCCACAAAAATAGCGAAACAAAATTAAATTGGAGCCATATTTTTGGTGTGAAACCACCAAAAGGTAAATTTAACGCCAGTACATTTTTCTAAAACCTAAACTTTTTTGAAGTTGTAGGATATATATAGCCTACAAAACTACCAAGTTAAATTCAAAAAAACAGTTTGCATAACAAAATATTAATATACCATCGAACGCCATTATGGGCGTTTCCATCTCAATTTCTTCTGAACGCTGACTTGGTCAGCAACTTGTTTGCTCAAAAATGATTTTAGACGTAGACGATCGTCCGAGGCCCTTTTTTTTTCCTTATTATTCTTGAATAAAGAATAATAATGAAAAAAAAATGGCTGGTAGTTTTGTAACTATGTCTCAAGGATGAGCCCTTTGTTCAAATTTCCAACATAAATGTAAACTTGACAAAAAGATACCTTAAGATGACTATTGTTTGCGCGTACTTAATTTTGCGATTTTCATGATCTTCATATTTGACTTGTATTTAAT
>JAYJLX010041260.1:0-14325 GCA_036873525.1 Chalinula nematifera
AGCGTGATATTTTTTACTTTTGCCACTGACGAAGATGACTGATTAGTCGTCGAAACGTTTGGCTAATAAAATCTTTAAAACCGATCAGTGAATAATATTAAGCATGAATTCTCTGGATACACTATGTACATGTATGTGTATACCTGTATATGCCTACATGTATATATAAGCGATACATATGTACTTGATTGGTTCTATTCAATGTTTCTCAATAACCAACCTTCTGTTGAATGGCGTCTGACTTCAGTACCCATAGCTCAGCTTCGTCCACCAGTCCCTTCAACTCCTCCAAATAGTTTCGAATTTTTAAATAATTTTCTTTCTCGTTCTTTGAAACCAACAGTTGAACCTTACAAGAGGTTATCATAAAAGTAGTGCTAAAAATAGACTATAATGATGTATTATATGCTATAAATACCTCAGTGAATCCACGGACCATTTCCTCTCGTTGTGAGAAGTGACGAAATATAAGCTTCAGTGCATGAAGAGATAGAGGAGCGTTCTTCATCATAGCAAAACTGAGCAGCACTCGCAGGAGCTGTCTTCCTTGAGAATCATCTAGATCCATAGAAGAGTCACTGGAGAGTGAAAATCGAGAACAGCTCATTCATCCATTCTCCCAATATTTCATTAATTCATTCATTCATGCATTCATTCACTTTCTGTCAGTGAATATATTCACAAATTGAGATTTTTAACAGCTAAATGTTTCGATGGCCATATATAGCCATCTTTATTAGTAATAGAAGTGATTTATTCATTCTCTCAATAATTCAATAACTGATACTTACAGTCCGTTAAATGTCTTATCAAATACATCCAGTATCATCATGGAGTCTATATCAGAGGCCCTGGGTGGTCGACCACCGTCTTGTTCCAGCAAGGTATTGAAGTTCTTCTTATATATGATGAGGAGGTTAGTAATCCTCAGGTCCAAACGAACGTTCATGACAAAGTCCAATATCTCCAAAATCCTTCGTTTCATTATAATAACTGATGCATCAGAATCCTGCAAGGGGGACTCCTGTTGAGAGAAATAATACATGTACACATCAATAACAGCTGATACAAACATCATACAGCTTCTTGTTGTGTTTATACTGGAAATATAGCGATTAATCGAACATAATAATTATGATAAATCAAATTAAATTAAATAGACAAATTTATTACTAATTTTACATTCATTGTGTTGTAACAAAGTTCAATAATTATATTTTCCAACAGTTGATACATTGCTTCTTTGGATAAAAAAATTTACTTTCCATCCTATTTTCTCAGTCATAATACTCTCCTTATTCGTCTCAAGCTGTCCCTCCCCTTACTCCTTCCCCCCTCTCCCCTTCCCCTTCCCTCCCCTCTTTCCTCCCCTCCCCCTTCCTTTATCCTCAATTTTCACTTACGGGTTTTTCTTCTCCATCTGCTAGATCTAAATCCACTTGAGGAATAAAAGGTGAAATAGTCTTCGAAACAAATGCTTTAAGTGCTCCTTAAAGAGATGAGAGAATAGCAACATAAACTAGTACCTTTATACTATAATAAAATACTATAAATAATATACTATAATTATAATAATATACTGTAAACTATAATAATATAATGTAGTCCACTATACCTTCTCCTGGTGACATTAGACCAGGCAGCTTGATGGGTTTCTGTGCGCCAATATCGTCCAGACCCTTCAACAGCAGACGGGTCAGGTTGAGGAGCTTAGAGAAATCATAGAAACCAAAGTGTACCATCATCCGAGCCAAGCACACCACCTAACATATAAAAATAATGGATACATTTTTTTACTGTGATATTCATGTACATATATACCAAAACTACCTTTAGCAAAACAACGAACTGTTTTTTAAAAAATTCATTTTAATAATTTAAAAAAAAATACCGTAATCATTTTAACATGTAACAATAATATACATGTACATGTACATATTTTACTTTTTTAAATGGCTGAAAAGCACTTTTGTTGCATTTTGTTTTTGAATTTTGTGCTCAAGGATTCAATAAATTTAAAGCACAACTATCGTTGTAAGACACCAGAGTCCATTTTTAGACTTGCTTTCCGCTGGTTGGCTGTGTGGGACAGTTACAGCTAGCTTACATGCACTACGAACTTTACTTAACCACAAACTTGTCTATGTTATGATATATAATATTACATCAACCAGAAATACATATAAAGTACATGTAACTATAAATACATGTACGTAGGTGCACAATAGCATAATCCACTCACTTCCGAAGTCAGCAAGTTTCGTTCCTCCTTGTCGAACTTCCAGACGTCCACATTGTGCAGATAATTCTCAACAAAGTCTGTTGTCTTCCTTAGGATGGTCTCCTCACTGTAGTGTTGGCGGAACATTGACCGCTTCCTCTGTGCACCTCTATATAGTTAATGGAATTAGGGTTAAGCTCATTAATTATTCATCTAAAATTAATTAATTATTCGACCCAAATCCCATGCATGTGTACAACATGCTGCTATACGTACTGTTGGTCTGGAGAATCAAAGGATGTCACTGATGAAGATGAATCATCGTCAGCTACAAAAGTCTCGTCAGCAATCCTGTCAATATAACAATGAAATAATCATAAAACTATGTCCTACATGCTATACAGTCCCTATATACTATTGTACAGTCTAGAATAAAAAAATAAAATTGTCTATCACAGTCAAATTACTTTAAACAGTAATACAACGGAACCTCTGTAATCAGGACATTCTGAAACAAGGACACCCCTGTAATGAGGACACTGTTTGAGTTCCCAAAAGGCACTTTTCCATACTAAACTACCTCTGAAATGAGAACACCTCTAGGACACTTTACATTGGCAAAATGATGTCCACGATTAAGAGGTCCCACTGCACATTATTTATTGCATCTGCTATCATGCAATTACAAAAATGATTAAAGAGCGGAATAATAAACTAACGATTCCTTCCAGGGGCTGTACTCCAAGGAAACCTCCTGGCACTGTATATTATCCCATAGTCTTGAGGACTCCACCGGGTTCACCATCTTCTGAGGAGATGTGTCCAAGTACACGTTCTGCATTATCTTACAGAAACCAGCTCTCAATCTGTACGACAATTCAACATCCTCCATGCATCTATAGGGGAAGGAGAGGGGAGAGGGGAAGAGAAGGGACAGAATGGGAGGGAGGGGGAAAAGGAGTAAACAAGAGGTATAAAATGGCAGATAATGATATCCAATAATAGACATGCAGACAGATGCCAAAAATGTTCATGAGAATAAAGCTGTGTGGATTTGCTTGAATAATTAAGAAAGCTTAAAGCATCCCAAAATTCAATTAATGTAAAATATGTGGGCCTAGAAGGACTCGTCATGTATATTAAATTATGCTGCAGATCTAATTTTTTTGTGTGTGTGTGTGTGTTTTTTTTTGTAAATTTATATGATTACAAACTCTTTCTGCTGTACGATACAGTAGTATAAATCCAACTTACTTCAGCACAACATGTATTGGGAGTTGTTCCTTTATCTTAGTGCTCCCCAAGTACTGACGGTAATAACACATTTTGGCGAACAGTTCCAGCTGAGCAATAAAGTACTTTATCTGTGGACCATCTTCGTCCATTTTTCTCAGTTCCTCGCTGTGTAGGGTGTTCTTGTCATCGTACCACTCGAGATACACCTCTCCAAGTCTCCTTGGGGTACTAGCAAGAAACAAATATGGATGAAATATGTACTTGCAACACACAATGCATATAATGAAAAAAGGGAAGGGGTGTATACTATTATAGTACTGCTCTCAAATTGTGAACCCTGTTTTTAACACTTAAACTATTCTAAAAATAGCATGTGATCCTGTTAAGGCTGGGATAAAAAAAGCTTGTTAAAGCATGGGCGTTTTACATTCCCTAGCACCTTTACATCATGTACTCCTGACTGTACACACGCATATCAAACTACACTATGCCTTCAGCACTAGAAGTCCCAGCTGCTCCACTAGAAATACACATGTATATGCAATTTGAGTTACAATTAACTGATGTACATAATTAATTTGCTTGTACTCTTTACTTTATACCCTGCCAAAAAGGCGTAGTAGATAATTGGAAATGGCTTATTACAACTTTAAAATAAAAGTTTTTAAATCACACATTAGCTGAAGTAAAATAGACTGAAATATTAGTAATGGTTCGTAGTAATGCAAAAAATAAGAACAAAATTAGTAATTTATCAGTCGTGGGAATTATTAGCAAAGAGAATTAGCAGTAGTGAGAATTTCCCAACCAAATACAGGACAGCATTTCCTGTACATACAGGACAGCATTCCCTGTACATACAGTACATGTACATACAGTACATGCTAAGAACTGCTAAAAACATGCAAAAAAAATGGATAAAACAAACTGAGCCACCTTATCTATTAGTCTCGTTCCCAGCCCCTCCCCTATGGTTGATCTTGACGGATGGGGAGGGTCTGGTGTCATGGCTTGGGTATTCCTGTTCTTCACATTGGAAGAACTATGGCCCAATCAGATTGGAGATAGCGTTATTACGTCATAAAATCACATGATACCTTATTATTAATGTTTACAACTGCAAAGTGACATGTTGTATTGCGTTAAACAAGGAGATAGTTGTGGGCCGTAGACATTCTGTGAAGGAACTGGAAGACCGACACATCATCCCAGCTTCTTACCTGCCTCTTTTTGGCAAACTCTAAACTCATATAGCTGTATTCGTGTAACGTATGCGTGTATCACGCATATGATGTCATTTAATATACACGCATGACGATGTCATTTTTTTTGAAAACAAGAATACCCAAGCCACGATACCAGACCTTCCCCCGTCCGTAAAGCAAGATCAGCAATGGGCTGGGAACGAGACTACTTATCTATTATACCATAATTCAGGAAATTTTCACCTGTAACAAATTTTCATTTATAAAAAAATTTCGTGTTGTTCAAAATTCACACAATGAGATCTGTTTGTACAGGCTCTGTATTGTGTAAACAATTTTCATTGTGTTTTATTTTGGTACATCATTCCTTGTACGATATTACTACAGTGGATTGTACATATATGTACAGTGTATTATGCTGTTCACTTACTTTAGTTTCATCAATACATCAGAGTAGTGTTCATCCAATACCACCTTACACACCATACCCTGTACCTTCTGTATGGCCATCTCCTTTGACACACACAAGTCACCCAGATATGTTAAAAACCTAATAATAATATAATACAGTAAATACAACACAATGAAAATCACAGGTATTGGAATAGATAAGACACCAATGCTCACAAAAGTTGGCATTAAAGTGCGCTCACGTTGAGTTGAGGGTTTGCTCATTAGTATTCATTGGCAATTATTGCGCAATAATTTGCCATTCATAATGTACCTTAGGGGTAGAAATTTTAACACAGACTAATTTTAGCGGATTTTTGCTATCACATATTTGGCGTGTACTAAATTTAGCGGAAAAAAACAATTTTATAATAATTTGTATTAATAGTAAGCTATGATAATAATTTTAACGCGTATCAAATTTGGCGTTTTTCCATTGACCGCCAAAATTCGCTAAAATTAGTACCCGCAAATAATAGATACCTCAAGGTATCAAGTACGAAAGTGCGTGGGCAGTGTGTAGCCATAATTAATAAATCTTAGATGAATATTTAATGAGTAAATTCTCAATTCAACGCGAACTGACTTTAGCTGTAACTGATGATGCTTTTCTCTTAATTAACTGTAATGTATTAATATTACATAATATATAATTATTATAATCATTCTTTCTCCCTGCTATTGCTTAGGAAATATGGCGTACAAACTTGCGTTCACAGATATACCAACTTTAACTTTCTATTTTAATGCATGAAATTATTACACTATCTTGTGCTATGAGTGACTAACTAGGCTTTAATTGCGATGATAAATTGATTTGAATTAACAATAGACTCATGCAGTAGTAAGATCGATTCGAACTTACAATACGCTAATTAAAATTAATTTTAGATAATAATACACTAATGTGGTAGTTAATTCACACTGATTTTTGATTCAGTTCGGATAAAAAAGCGTGGGTAGTAAAGTTTACCCTGTAATATTTTAACCAATTCACGTTGTTTGCCAAAGCAGTAATTCAAATCTACTCTACAAACTTTCCAAAGCTCCATTAACAGTATCCTTTCCCAACCACATCGCTGCCAATCATGAGTATATCTAACCAGCAGCCAAATCACCACTACATGCATGCATGCATACTTGGGTTCCCTGCTCTTCTTTAGCAGGCTAACAAATGTCTCAATCTCTGATTCCTGTATATGGGCCTCAAGCAGCTTGACATTGTCGTTGACCAGAGCTGCCAGGGTGTCTTCGGCACGAATATCGTATCCTATTTGACTCTGCATTAGTTGGAAATACTTCTCTGCTATGTGCTCCTATAAAACACAAAGAACACGCATAAATAACATACATGATGTACTTACACCAAACAGACATAGCAATATATTGGGTGGAGTAAATGACCTGATTCTTTCTGTAATCCTTTTGAGAGTGTTCTATAACTCGGTAACAAAGTTTGAAGAGATATTTTATCGGTTCGTATTTCTTGCTAGCAAGATCGGTCATAGCAAAGAGGAGCTTCTCCTTCTTCTTGAAAGGCTGAGGCACCCGAAGTATACGAAATATCTAACAGTGATGGGAGAGGTAGAAATACAGTACGTAAGGTAAACACAGTATGAGTCTGCATAGATACTTGACCATAAGGTGAACTTGAAAACATCTGCTGAGCACAATGTGCTTATCATGTATGCTTGAATGGTTAGTATTATTGGTAATATTCAAGTGCTTTATGTTTAGGTTTTTTAAAAAATTTAGCATAAAAAAACCCAATTATCATGTTCATGTGTATTAAAATTTCTTATATTTTTAAGCCCATCATCTGCTAGGGCTGGTCTGCTGCTGCTGTCTGGTAATTGGTTGCCATAACAGCTAGAGTGGCCAGCAACAGAGAGCACTACGTTGCTTAACTACATCAAAGAGAAAGCAACTGAAGTTGCTAGCTATGTTGGGGTTAAGCTCCAAAATTTTTAGCTGACAATTTTCCTCTACAGTAGACGAATCATTAATGCATTGGAGCAAGCCTTTGCAAGCAATCCATATTGTAATGATTGTATGTTTGTAAATGTTTAATGGGTCATCAAGGCTCATGCAGTCAAGTATCTAATGCTGAAATAATACATTCAGTAGTGCTATAGATTATCATCACATTAACTGTTTAGTGTTCATTACACAATTTCAAAAAAAAAAAGCACAAACATCAAGGGATTACATTACAGTGAATATAAAGGTAGTTAGAGCTTGAAGCAGCTGGCCAAGCTTGATAGATTACTGCCTAAAATTCCATCACACACTGCCAGGCAGCACAGAAGTTAAAGTTTACAAGAAGATAGAAGAAATGTGACCTGCATAGGTAAAAATAAAATGCCTGAGGCAGCTCAATCAGCTCTTGATATTATCAAAGCATGCTTAAGTTGTAAAGAAGGCTCTTGAAGTTGGAAAGCTTGTATAATAGAGATACTCTGGTTAGTAAGCTGGAGCAATAGTGCAGCTGTGTTTTTTTTAATGGGTCCATTTGAAGAATGGAAAGCTGCACAGTACTCAGGCTTGGTGATCACAGCTGAGTTTACCAGCCATTGTTACAGCAGTACATGCAGCACAAAACAGTCACAAAACCTATAAAAAAATTTTATAGATTTAATACGGAATCACATACATGTGTAGCGGAAATAGCAAATTATCAGCATGCTAAAAAAATATTAACAATCAACCACGTGGTCCACCACGTGGTGGTGAGAGAGATGATTTGTTTGTCACATGTTGTGACTACAATAGAGCCAAAAATAAGGAGAAAATTAAAAAAAAAGAAGACCAAAACAGTATATGAACTTGTGTAAACCATTCCTTACATGCTTCAGGACCGACTGCTCTCGCAGGAGTTTCTGCCTGTCTCTGTCTGGTTTTCCTTCCTCTGTTAAAGGGTCTTTCCTATCAGACGATGTTTCTTTCTTAATCACAAAGTAGACAATGTCTTCCAGCAAACTAGTGATGTTCCTATATAGAGTTACACAGCAAAACCAGTCGTAATAACGGCAGTTTATAATTTTTTTCATTATTTAAACCCCACTTGTACCCTTATATTGCAGAATACATAAACAATACAAAATAATGTTTGTTGATATGCAATGCTGTTGGGTGCTATTTTTAAAGCCTCCATTGGTAAGAGGTTTCGGAGATAATGGACTTTCTCAGACGACAGGTTTCCCCGTTATGCGATTGCAAAATACATTTTTAACCATTTAATCATGTGAGGAGTGAATAAAAATAGGAATTCTTGTTTAGTCAAATGAATTCTAAACGAATTACAGGTCACACACTTCCTCATGGTCTGTGATAAGTGTTCTCCCTTCTCCATGCAGTCTGCCGCTTGGTCTAAGGCCTTTGCAGAATCATTGGCAAAATCCAGGTCCCTGACTTCTTGGGGGCTGACAGGAACAATAGCAAATGCTTCTTTGTCTTCCCTCTGGGGGGCAAGACCGACCTATATATGTGCGCGAAATATTCAAAGATGATGATGAAAGAGTTTTAATATTCTGACCTTAAACATCACTGGACTTTTGGACTCTTCTCTGTCGATTAGTATACCAGTAGCGTGCACCCAAGTCGATGTACAAGTATGTCTCAGACGGACGTAAGAATTTCTGAAAACAGTGAATAAATAGGACATGGGGTTGAGGTTGGAATTTTTCACCACAGCTAAAGGTTATCAGTGTACACAGTAGTTAATATTATATTAGTTGGGGAATTTTCAGCTGTATAGTTTGTTTGTAGTCAATTTATACAGGCTCTATTATTGTGTAAACAAATTTTCATTCTGTTTAATTCTTATACAAACTTGAAATTCATTAATTCTAGAGTAATTATACGGCTGTATAAACATATTGAGAGAGAAACCAACCACAGCCATGATTTGAACCTATAAGCACATCAACACCCGACAACAACCAAATTTTCAGTGTTACACTATGTCATGCAAGAAATATACTTGACCTCTATACCTTGGGACAAGTCCATCATGAGGTTGAATAGTGGTAGAGTCTATCTCAAACAGTGTATATATATCCTCTGACACACCCAGTTCATTGCAGAGGCAGTATACGGGAGAATGCTCCTCCCCCCTTAACTTGTTCCTGACCGGATCAAACGTTGGATCGCTGTCTTCCCTAGCAGCTAGATACGTATCGGTGGCCAAATGCTTAAACCGATACAAATAGTTCCAGTGACCTGCTCCACCCTGACATGGATCGTGTTGAACCACCTCCACCTCCCATAGTGCCTTTGAACTGGTGGCATCTGTTTTCTTGGCACGAGCTGACTGTCGCAGAAACACCTGATCATCACCCGCCTTCAATCGGTCACAGGTGAGGAACTTTTCCTGTTCAGCGTGAAACAGTCTGACTACATCGCCCTATGAAATACATAAACAAATGAATAAACTCAACATTAAACACGATACTGACTGACTTACTCCTCTTAAAATGTCTTCTTTGTCTTCCTTGTACTCCATGAACAGTTGTATCTTCCAACTGGTAGATTCGGTATCTGCGTTTATCTACACCAGCAGTATAATACAACCATTACATCATCAATACAAGCTGAAGCCACGCCCACTTGATGAGCATAGTATGCATGTCATGCCTACCTCGTTACAATCCTCATGATCTGGCAGGTGTTGAGTGCTAACATTGAGTGGTTGGCCTGCGTTCACAGAGGTCAAGATCACCTTATCTCCAATGATAACCTAACATTTCATCAAGAGAGAAAATCAATATCTACAGTATATAACTAGCTAAAGTGTACAATGTACCTTTTCTCCTGAGGCCCTCAACTTGTATACTGGAGTAATGTTGAACCAGGTGCTCTGGAAAAGGGAGAGGGGGGAACTAGTGATTACCATCTAACATCATTATAGTGAGTAATACATGTATAAAATTGTCTTGTGTAGATACATAATAATATTGGTTATTAACATATCTGTATGTACCAATAATGTCAATAATATCTACATCATATGTGTTAAGGGGTAGTTAATACACAACCCTTTCCCTTCCTCTTATTTTTTATTCCTCTTTTCATTGGAACAGATTTTAGGGCTAGTAAACAGAATAATTACTTCAGTACAATTCATTGGCTTCCAAAACCAACAACATCAACATGTCATTAATCATTCATGCAGTCCGCTTACAATCATTAATTATCATTAATTATAATAATAAAAGATCGCTATATTTTAACTACACGGACAATACAATCGAAGAGAGCCAAAATTAACCGCAACAACTAATTGGGAAATGGCAGCACCAAAATAAATCCCCACTAAACTGTCTCAGTAAACTACACAAGATATCTCAAACTATAAAAAATTAGTGATAGGTCAATGTGTATCTAGATTACAAAAACAAGCAAATGTACTAAAGAATACAATAAGAGGAACTATAATATATCATTAAATAAACTAGAGCAGGTAACTCCGCCAAGCAACTCACCTCTGATCCGTGAGGGTCCAGACACACTTTCATAGCCTTCTTCACAACCTGAGCAGAGGATTTCTTCATCACCGTCAGGAATTTGTTACTCTTGACGTGACGTAACTATCGTACAAAAAATGTGTTATCAAAAATCAAAATATCACCAATGCTATAAGGGGGTCACTTTGAATATGTAGTACAGTATATCTAAATTACATGTTTTATACATGTATTAAAGATATAATTTATCATGTTATTTTTGTATGCTTTTCCTTAAGCACTTTGTAAACAAGTACTTGACCAACAAGCACAAATACTTTTGTTCATAAAAGGCTTTGAAACTCCATCGAGTACTATGAAGCATCATCAAGCACTTGGAAAAAAGTACTTAAAATGCTTTTGAGGTAAAACATTTACATAAATGCTTGACCCATGCCTATAATGCTGACAGTATGTAGTGTATATAATACATGTCGGCTGATACAAATAGATGGATGGAATCTCACAAACTCTGTTTCCCTAAATGGATACCATTCGAAATCAAAAACATCGGCTGTCACCAAAAATAAAATGGAGGGGGAGAGAGAGGGGCAAATTATAGTAAGACGTAAAACTAAAACAAACTTGCTTTATGATTTAATTGTCACACCAACTGGAATCCTCACAAAAAGAATATTTGATTTCACCTCTACCAAAAAGGAATGTACACAATCCAATAATATACCTGGACAATGGTGGTCCCGTATTTGACAGGCTGTCCTTGCTGCTTGTCTGTTTCTCTCCTGCTCTGGTCCTTCTCCTGTTTGGCTGCAGTCTGTAACTGGGTTTTTATGACGGCATCGGGCAAGTTCTTGATGCTACTGGTTGCTTTTTTCAGCTGCTCCTGAGCAGCGTAACGTTGTTGGGGAATGATTTTGAACAGACAATCTGAAATAATAATGAATACACATACAAAACATCATTTATCCTCTTATCATATAAATTGATAAATCTCACTATCTTTATTTTTCCCTCAAAATGTATGCAAACTAACCTCTGAATTTCTTGGGCGGATGAGCTGGGTTTCCGTCCCCTGGTCTAACCACTACACGATCATCAACCAAACTTTAGGAAAGAAAGAAAGAAAGAAAGAAAGAAAGAAAGAAAGAAAGAATGTTTAAATATTAAAGGACAGATTGCATTAGTTGTAATGGAAAACATAAGGACTTCTAACCCCATAATACAAGCTCAACTACAGTGTCATTAAGGGTACATCTAACTCATGAATTAAAGAAAAGACAGCAGATTCTCTTTTCTCTTACATTTCATGGTCTCTGGACACTACCCATACAGTAATATATACTGCTGGTCAATCAAAATCAATTATTAAGGAATGCAACCTGTTAACCACAGTTAAACCCTGCTATGTACTACACTAAATAAACATTATAAAACAACATTAGTAGCTATAACAATGATGTGTATTATAATATATACAACCAGTATACTTGTGCATGTACCAGTATACGTACCAGTATATGTACCAGTATACGTACCAGTATATGTACCAGTATATTGTATACCAGTACATTGTATACTAGTAAATGCATCAGTATAACATGCACAAGTATTATGTACCACAATGTCTATACCAGTATAATTATGTACCAGTATATTGTACCAGTATACTGTACCAGTATATGCACCAGTATTATGTACCACAATGTCTGTACCAGTATTATATACCACAATGTCTGTACCAGTGTAATGTACCACAATGTCTGTACCAGTATATGTACCAGCATACTGTACCAGTACATACACTACAATCAATATATTGTACCAGTGATGAGTGTAAGGCTCTTGATAGTAACAAGGAAGTGCCTTGTTGTAATTCAAGCATTATTGTAGAAACATTGACAAATTGCCGTACATCAACTCGTGTAAAGGTCATTAAGGAAGTTATTATTATTGGAGAGCTACTGACAGGTAGCAAGAGGTCTACACAAAACAATGATACATTGAGCATTATAATGGCACTCGCAGTAGGCTAATAGACAATGGGTAATATTGATGAACTCGCTCGGGGGGAAAGTACATTTGTGTTACAGTAAATGTAGTGTAAATCAACATCACTTCTAATGTACACATTAATTAGTTCTCGTGTGAATCATACTAGGTATATACATATATAACTAATAGCCATCTATTATAGTAGAGAAATAACATCAAGATTTGAATCTACAACTTTGAGTTAGTAAAAATTCTGCCTCTTTCTCTATCTCTCTCTCTTGAGGATTTAATTATACCAATTAATCTACTTCTCAGGCTTCATAACATGGCTACTATATTTGTTGGACTGGTATATCTTCTGTACAGTAGTATCTGAGCCATACTAAATACCTACAGTATAACTAGTTATCGTGCTGTGTGTGCGAGTATGTGTTGTGTGCTCCAACTATAATTATGTATAATCGTTTAATAACAGGTCGAATTAGTACTACCATGCCAGTGAAGGACAGCTAACTAAGGGAAATCAGTACACATAGCATACTTTAGTTATCTGTTGGATAATGGAAACTCATAGCATTTTGGAAAACACACATAACTTAAGCATATTACCAGAGACTAGCACATACTCACACAGCACTCTGTGTGAGTATGTGTAGGACTATATCCATTGTTTGTGTAATGTATTGCACTATAGAGTACATGTATAGTGTATATAAACTGTAACTGAAAACAAGGGAGGGCTAGGGATATACAGGGTGTATGTAAAGAGAGCTATCTTGTATCAACAAGGCCACAAATAAACACAAGTCAGCTGTCATTAGAAAAAATGACAAACAATACCGAACAGGAACAATTGAATAAACGTAGGTATGCGTGTGCATGTGTGTACGATGATTGTGAAAGAGAGAAAAAGAGAGAGAAATTAGTTTTTTCGTTGTTGATAGTACATGTTTGGTTTTCTTCTCACCCCAAAGTGCTAATAAATCCGTTGACTTCGCTTTCAGCGTAGAGCGAGACTGTGTCGCCTATGTGAAGAAAGGAAGACGTTCCCTGATGGTCAGGGTCCGCTCTTATGGCCATGGCTTGAATTTTCCTAGATTACAATGGTGGGGTGTGAGAGAGAGAGGGAGAGAAATGTTAAAATGGAAATCGTCGTTTTTAACGTTGGCATACGCCAACAGATCGGCTATAGCTATTATAACATACGAGTAATTGTCTTGCTTACCTTCACGTTTCTTCTATAAAGACTGGAAAACATAAGCAAAACAGCGATTCAGTCAAGCAATCATCCCTGCTGAAAAACCAGTAAAGTCTTTCGGATCAATTTAGCTGTTTAGCTTATAAAAATTATTTAATAGTCCACTGACCACGCCTTTTAATAACTAGTCTAGACGCAAAGGGTTAATTTTCCAGCCCCTCCCTATTGATTTGAGCAATCAATAGCAATGCGCAAGCACATTGAGTTCAACCATAGATCTATGGTTCAACAGTGTACAACGAAAGTGAAAGTATTTTGCGTGAGCAGAACACACTTGACACATCTACTATTTCAAATATTTACTAATTACTCTATTTTTATTGTACAGTACGATTTCAAATTGACTTGCAGATCTGCTAAGCACAACAACGATTGGGTTTGAAAATGAAGGTAACTGTATTAAAGGTTAATTGATAATTATGGTTCAGAGGATTGGAAAGAATTTGTGTGTGGTTTGTACAGGGTGGTTGGGAGCATGAGATTCAGTTCCCCTCTTCC
>JAYJLX010041271.1:0-14324 GCA_036873525.1 Chalinula nematifera
TGTTCTCAGATGCTTGTTACAGCTATCCTGTAAGTTATACATGAAATAGAAAAGCCTGTGGTTCAATAGAATGGTGTGTATGCTCAAACTCGAAGAAAATTGCTTACCTCGTTCGAGTGAGTGTTTTATAACAGCTAAAAAGCACACCAGACGATGAACACTTGGCTTTTCTTCAATTGTAGACATAACTAAGGGCTTCTGGCATCGTAAGAATAGCTAAAATCGAGTTTCTTGCCTCACCAAGGCGCTTCGATGCGCACTGATCCACCTCCAGAGGTAAATTGCGTGCAATGCGCATCGATGTGTCTTGAATTTTTCAAGTTGCAGTGTGAACATGATCAAGGCGCTTCGATGCGCATCGAAGCACCTTGAAAGTGCCAGTGAGAAAAGGCCTAGTATTTTCGTATATACATGTATGTGCGTTGAATATACTGTATAATAATTTCTTGACAAAACTTATATTAACTTTTAAAAGTATGACCACACCCAAAAAATTACAATGTGAGGACTATACATGAATTAATACACTCACGGGCAATTTATGCATGTGCACTGATTGAAGACGACTGCATGGTGTTTGAATTTATAAATGTTGAAGGAAAATAAATGCCAAAGTTTCTTCCTCGTCATATATTTCTGTAATCTATATGGCCTCTCTCTCCCCTTCATTCAGGAAGTCATTGTTTATTATCTCAGTGTATTATACTGGAACATTTATGGGTTCAACATCAGCAGAAATCCAAATTCAGTAAGTCATTCAGTAGGTAACTAATTCATTAAGTAAACAGCATACACATGTAGTATTTAGTATTTCACATGGCGGCATGTACATGCAGCTGGCTATACAGGATCCCTCCCTTGTTTTATTATTATCGAAGCTTATTTACATGTAATGATTGATAAGTGTAATATTGACATACAAGGTTGGAGTGGAGCATTTATTTCATGAATTGTAGATACACTCCTACAAAAAAAATTTCCTAAGCTATGTTACCATGTATAGACCGTCTGCATTAGGCGTGGCAAACTTAATTAACCCGTTCAATTTTTTTAATATAATTATGTTTCCATAAATTATCGCATATTCTGCCATCTTGGTG
The DNA here is from genome assembly GCA_036873525.1 of Chalinula nematifera. Taxonomy (NCBI): domain Eukaryota; kingdom Metazoa; phylum Porifera; class Demospongiae; order Haplosclerida; family Chalinidae; genus Chalinula; species Chalinula nematifera. Next base: position 1,101 of record JAYJLX010041271.1, read on the forward strand.
TACATCTGAGGAGGAGCTTCTATTTCGATTGAAGAGAATATTGATCTTTTTTAAAGACGACTCATTTCTCCCCCTCTTCCCATTCATGCTCATCACTATTGTACCATTAAATTATCACAAATGAAATTATGCAGAAGTTAGCACAATTCAATGTTTCCTCCCCCTACCACTCACACACACAAATTCTTTTGTTATGGTTCATTGATTTTAGTGCTTTTTTTTCAAATAATTATTATCAAAGGTATAATTAATGGTTGTAAGGGATAATTAATGGTTGAAGGGGGTAATTAATGGTTGAAGGGGGTAATTAATGGTTGAAGGGGGTAATTAATGGTTGAAGGGGGTTATAATGGTTGAAGGGGGTAATGTTAACATATTGCTTAAATTTCTTACAAAAATTTCTGTATACAGATATGAATGGTATATAAACATGTATATTGTACACATGGATGTATAATGTGACCATTTATCATGATGTACATACATTAGACTTGAGGATCGAATTTAAACTTGAGAAATTATTTTAATTTTTTGTAATATTGACTGTAATTCTAATTCTTAATCCCTTATAGTTTTGACTTACACTAGTACTGTTAAAAATAATGTGTTCAGGTACACTTTAAAAATAACACACCAGTGTGTAATGGAACGTTACCATGGTAACGGTGTTTTTTAACTTTCGTTTTCCAAGGCAATGAATGTCACTATTGTTCCATTTTTTTTATACACCTTAATAGGATAGTACTACATAACTTTAAGTAGGTTTAATCAAAAATAGTGGAATTATAGCAAAGCCAATGTGGTAACACCTTAGGTGTGTTATTTTTAAAGTGTACCCGAACACATCATTTTTAACAGTGATATTCCTTTATTTTATTACCCAAAACATTCCTTTGTGATGACTTAACACATCAAGATAAGTAAGAAACTATAACTGTTCAGTGGATAGTGCTTTCGATATTGCCATTCCCGCCCCCCCCCCACCCCCCTCGCATACCTATTGGTAATTTAAGGGGAGGGGCTGGGAATAAGACTTAATGACCATCATGGTCAGTATCGATAAAATGAGGTGAAAAGAAGGTGTGGTTTCATAGTTTTAGCCTATTCCCTAATTATTCCCAATACTTCCATTTATCTATTATTCCTAAACTGTATTTCAGGAATAATTTTTTTAAAGTCTATAATTATTTTTATAATCTATTTTCCTGGAAAAGGGAACATTCATGCTCATTAATTTTTACCAATCTAAGCCAAAGCCAGCATAGTGTAATGTCTTCCCCCCCCCCACATGTACACTCACAAAAAAAAGTTTTATAACAGCCTACATGTGTAATTTGTTATGGTACATTGATTTTAGTGATTTAATTAATTTGTAATATAAATAAGAGTATAGTATAATGGTGTATGTGCATGTACATTAATCGTTTATTGGAAGTTTATGTTCAGCTAAGAATTTGCGAAAATTTTCGCTTGAGATGTTTTGCAATTCCAAAAGCAGGCACATAAGTGTTGCGGCTTTAGTACTCGTCTTGTATTCTTCCCTCCAATTGTCTTTATCACCAGGCAATTCTTTAGCTATTTGTTCCTGGACATCATACGGCAACTTGGCAAGTTGCTTTGCAATTCGTAGAACTTGTACTGGCTTCATGTCCTCTATATTTGTATATTATTAAGAATTTATTGATTTAAATGGTACATGTTGTTATGTGATGTGCAATTTGATTTACCTGTTAAAGATTCGCTTTTCATTCTTTGTACTAAGTCCTTCCTTAGAGTTTTGTGGGTTTCTGCATAGTTTATTAGATTGAAAATCGCACTCCTTTTCTTAGCATCCATTGGTACATCGTTTCTCAATGATTCAAGGAAAATGGTGTCACCAGTGTCGATGAATTTGACATCCACTTTTGTTCCCGCCAAGTTGAAGAACCGTATTGCAGTTGTATTCACTTTCGTTGTCGGAATCAGAAAACTGTTTGGACTCAGCAGACAATTGCAGAGGCAAACGTGCTTGTGCTCTTTTGTGTGACCATCGATTCTCAGCAAAGGTAACGAACGCACTGTACTATCAGCTGAAGTATTGCAGCTACGTGCTTAACTTCGTGTGACTTGAGAACTAAGGGTATATAGATGACAGTTGAGTTGTCTTCAAAAGCAACAGGCTCCTCAGGCTCCACAAGTAGTTGACTCGACTTGACTTCTGCTGCGATCCCCAGTGTTGTCATGAACTCGAATACAATTCGCTTGTCAGCATCATCGGTTTGGCTAAACAATTCATATCGCTGTTCTGTTACTTCCTGTGTGTTATAGACGTGGTCATGTATGTATTTGACAAACTTCACAATGTCTGTGATGACATAGCGCTTCAGGCTTGGAATGTCGTGTGTGTAAAAAATGCTGCCAAAGCTAGAGAAAAATACAAGGCACTCTTCCAAGCTTTCATCAGTGAATTTGAGCGCTTTTGCAATGGCCTCGATTTCATTTCGTCTGATCCAAAAAGACTGGCAATTTCTTTTAACTATGTACATCAGTACTATACACTGCAAAGAGGTGGAACTCTGATGGCAAGCATTTTTCACGGCTCCCTCTAGCATTTTTTTCGAGTTACAAATTTTAGCAGCAGATGCGTCGATACGTGTAATGTTTTCAATTTCTGTAGATTTGCGAATGAGCTTATCAAGTTCATCAGCACTTGTTTGGGAGGAGTCTCCACCAATTGCTCCAAGAATCAATGGCTTTTGTTTAGTAATTCCGCATAGCTGGCGTAGTAGCTGATACTTTTTTGAGCCATAATGTGTTGAGCCTCCATTACAGGTGACCAAGGAGGTGTAATCCTTCTGACTGTCGTAGCAGGCTATGTGGACAGCTTTGCTGCAATAATAGTTGATAAAAGGTAGGAGGTCTTTGGCTGCTTGGCTTGGCCCAATGTCCAGTATAGATTCAGCAATGTCAGACCTTGTGGAAGGACATTTTGAATTTTTGGATCTTCTTTGAGTCGTTTCCATAGCTTCACTAATTCCGCATATAAATCTTGTACATGGCTGGCTATTATCGGATCCATTTCTTCACATTGCTCTTGAGTAACTGTAAACTCAAGTAGTCTGTTTGATTTTTCCCCACTGGATTCATGGTGCTGTAATTTGCACATGATGGCAAAATAAGACATCAAACACATTGCAGTGTTGTCATCAAAACCCGAGGACACTAACCACGTGAGCTCATCATCTGAATCGTCACCAAGTAGGATGACTTTGTAACACGACATGCATTCTGGATAGGTTTGCGAGTATGGGCGCTCCAATGGTGGAGTCACAGGTTGTCACTCATCTTTCAGCTTTACGGCCTTTTGATAAGAGTCGCTCAACGGCAGCTGTTTTGCCACAGTTCTCCATCCCACACATAATTGTAGAGCATGGTACAATCGCCACTGTTTTGTGTTCCTGTAGGATGTGTTTACTTAGCATTGTTTCAGGTGTCAACGTTTCCTTGCATTCTATGAAATGATTAATTTGTATCATATTTTAAATTACTTTGATTCATGTATAACCTTTTGTATTGTGGAAATCTTGATGATCTATTCCCATTGGTGGTGATCCACTGTTTCCCAACCATACTCCTTTACAGCTTACAAACAATGACATGAATTCTTTGAGGGTCATGTGGAAGTAACTTACATATCAGCGCACACTGGTCATGAATTAGGTCAAGCAGAACTATACCTCATCTTCCACTACCAAAGAGTACAAAGGAAGAAATAGCAATGAAAGTGAGCAAAGGAATCCCTCCAGAGAGAATAAAGCAAGGTATAATACATCCATGCTTTATCATATAGCTGATGGATATATTCATATTACCCTACCATGAATCAAATTAAATTAATTCATGCACTAGCTGTCATGATTTTTTCTAATGTCATTACAGATAGAGAGAACATTGGACATCGTACTTAACGTGAAGAATTTGATCAGACAGTGGCTCAGAAACACTTTTTGACTAACCTTGACATTTGCAGTATGAATAATAACAGGATGTTACAAGGACACATTCAGCCTCTATCTGACATTTGCAGTATGAATAATAACAGGATGTTACAAGGACACATTCAGCCTCTATCTGTCACAAGCCTATAAACGAAGTGGGAGGGACTCTTGGTGATGCCATGCTATACCAGTACCGCATGTAGGTGGGCCTATCAAATAGTATGACTATCATATCCATGACCTACAGTCTGTCATTATCGTGGTTGAAGAACCAACACCATAATTGGCCATTGTTCAACAACTATATAGTAACAAAATATCACTGATCCTACCACAGAGTCACGTATGAACAGACACCAGCATGCGTCATACTATATCTGTATGTTTATAGTAGTACAAGTATATGCTACTGCATTATAGTATTTGTGGTCTAATCCGAATTATATGTCATGTACAAGTAAAATTTTGCCTTAACTGATAACATGCATGCATTCATGAACTGAACAGTGGCTGTGTTATACAGCATTGAATATAAATAATTATGATGAGCTAATATATATTGCTTTTTAGGGCAGTCGATTCATATTATTGAATTAACTTAAAATAATTATAATGCCGTTGAAAGTAATTACTATTCCAGGATTGATCTTTCATATTATGTGTTCAATGGATAGTTGTATGTGTTATTGGTGTCCTGGCAAGCCCACTCCTAATATGGTCGTGTCTACTGACTATCCTTCGGTGTGTATTGTTGTGTAGTATGTATTATTGGTGTCCTGGCAAGCCCTCTCCTAATATGGTCATGTCTACTGACTATCCTTCTGTGTGTATTGTTGTATGTAGTATGTATTATTGGTGTCCTGGCAAGCCCTCTCCTAATATGGTCATGTCTACTGACCATCCTTCTGTACGTATTGTTCTTCCCAGAAAATCTAATTTTTTTTCTTTTTTTTTTTAATCTTCATAATGATTATCATATTATACTGCCATGTGTGTATCAAGTACTTGTGCTATTCCTGTGCCAACTCCTTACACTGTAACTTACTGTAGTTGGGCTGCATATGGTATCATGGTATTAAAGGGGTATAGCTCAGCTGTAAGCCTGTAACCCACACTGTAAAAATAGGGTTGTTCACTCACTGGTTTAAATATGACAACCCTACAACCTAAAATTAAATCTCTGCATTTTAGTAAGCTAATTGGCTAAAATTGAACATAATGTTGTCAACAACCTGTGAGAAAAGTTTCGTGCACTTAAGCACAACTATAACCGGATGTATGGGGGGATTTTCCTTTGGAAAGATCAAAGGTTTCCATGGTTACGAGTTAGCAACCTTTGGGTTGTCATATTTAAACCAGTGAGTGGACAACCCGGGTTTAGTGTTACCATAGCAACTACATTTCTGCAGTGCATACATCTATACTTGTAAGTATTGATGACCACTTCACTTATATAGCTGCTCCTGTTAGAATTTTAATATAATTCACATGCACTCAGTGCTGGCATAATTGCTGCATGTATAGCTGTTTTACAGTCTAAAGTGCCATGTTATGACATCATATAGGAGGCATGTATACTAAAGCCAATATTGTTATATATACTATGACATAATGTACTGAATGGACAATACTTTTACTGACCACAAAGCTGTCACATGTAACGCTATCCCATAATAGATTTACTATACATACACTATACAACATGTATTTATTTAATACATCGTATCAAATTCGTGTGTATCGTATAAAGATTTTAAAAGCATCCTGGGTAAAATTTTATATCCATGCCACACCAAGGCTTTGCCTATATTAATGTTATTCAATTTGGAATCATAATTCATTTTTAGTACCAGCTCTATTCTATTGCCAGTCATAATTATTAAGTTTTATGCAGTATGGTAATCCTGTTACTTTCAGCTTTATTCTTGTCTTTCCTGTATTCGTATCCAGTTGAATCACAGGGTGTCCACTGGATGATATCTGTTGATAGTGTCACTGGTACCGATAACAATTCTTGTCTATTGGGGGATAATCCTTGTGCTACCATCAGCAAGGCTCTTGAAGGATTCAATATAGCCAATGTCACTGCGATACATATTAATCCTGGTAACTACACACTGGAACACAGAGAGGTCAACCATATTGATGGTAAGGATTACGTAGGCATTATTGGAAGTGGTGAGACACAAACAATAATCAACTGTGAAGCATTAGCTGGTCTATACATATCTGATTGTACTAGTGTAATAATCAAGTCTGTTACTTTTAACCATTGTGCCTATAAACATGGAATACCCTTGCCTTCAAATCCTGAACTCTTCTTCTTCCAACCTGGGGCAGTGATAGTTTTCACTGATTGTCCCAATGTTTTCGTGGATAGTGTCGCTATACGATACTCTATTGGCTCTGGACTGGTATATTATGCCTCCACCTATTGCCACATGTATAATAACATAACTATCACTAACACTTTAATAACAGGAGCAATTACAGAAGGAATCAGAACCAACCAGCGTGTAGGAGCTGTACTTTTACATGTAGATCACAACTGTCAACATGATGCTGTTTATGCTAGCATTGCTCGAACCAATATCACAAACAACGACTACACAAATTCAATCACACATGGCAATGTACACACAACTTCAGTGGCATATGGCAGTGCATATGGAGGAGTTGTGGCTCATGTATCATCACGTAGCCACGGTAAGATATACATTGATTCCTGCATAATAGCTAATAACACAGCTACAGGATTCCACATCTTTTATCGCGGTGATTTTGGCAATATCGTCACTTTTAGGAATACAGTCGTCTCAAGGAATGTGAATAACAGTATTATAGGTTATACGACTCAGCTACAGCTGGAACTAATTGATGCATCCATTACTGACAGCCTTGTTCTTTATCAAATGAAACATATCTATAGTCAGAAATCTAAAAATTGTTTCTCAACAGCAGAGCACCAGAACATTACAATCTACTGCTCCGCATTTGATCTCTGTAACTATCCATCCCTGAAATTTCAGTTTGTTTGCATATCTATGTGGAAGAAATACTTGCCGGGAGAGTGTGCAGGACGAGGAACCGAATATTGTGGTCACTGCCCTGTGCCATACTCTATTACCTCCTTAAGCATGTATAATTTACACGAGTGTTACGATAATCATAAAGGTATATTGTGTGGTCAGTGTAATGAAGGTCACAGTGTAGCTATAAACTCACCTTACTTGTCTTGTGTTCCTTGTAATGATACGATGACAGTTATCAGAGGATGGGGTCTATTAATAGCCTTAGAGTTTATACCAGTAACAGTTATGGTATCTATTATAGCTCTGCTGAATGTCAACCTTAATCAAGGATCACTGAAGGCGTTTGTCTTCTTCTGTCAAATGTTAACAATACCTTTTCCATCAGTAAGTTATCCATCTTGGTTTGTTCTTCAATATAATTTTCAGTATCGAATAATTGATTTTGCCCTACTCCCCTTAAGTATTTGGAACTTAGGTTTCATTAATTATCCATCCTGTAATCTGTATGATTCGTCCAACCATTGTAACGATTTTTCAATATGTATTTCAGTGAATACCACTCCATTAGGAGCTACTGTATTTTGGTATATAATTGCATTTTACCCTTTCGTCCTATTAGTTCTCTCATATGCATTTATCTATTTTATGTATGATAATGGTTATAGATGTGTTGTGTGTGTTATTAGACCAATTCATCGTTTATTGGCTCGTTTTTGGCGATTATTCAATATTCAACCCTCTTTGCCCCACACTATTGCCTCAGTTTATACATTGTGCTTCACACAGCTAGCAGCAACATCTCTGAAGATACTCCATCCAACAACGTACAACAACAAACTGGTATTTTTTTACGATGGTTCCCAGAGGTATTTCCATGGTTGGCATGGTGCTGCTGGTACTCTAGCACTGATAGTGTTAATAGTATTCATTATTGTACCAATTGTTTATCTCTTCGTGTATCCTTTCAAGTGGTTCCAAAAATGTTTCAATAAACTGAAATTCAAGAAGGATCTGTTAGTATCAGTGACTGATGTCTTCACTGGACCCTATAAGAATGGTACAGGCAATTCCTGGGACTATCGATGTTTCACTGGATTCTACTTCATTTTTCAATTGCTGATAATGGCTCTTTACTACTTTCCCTTCTTCAATGGCCATGGTACACGATATATACTTGCTGTACAGTATAGTTCCTGTTTCATTTCGATTGTTGCAATAATTGCTTTCAGACCATACAAGAGGCCCATCGACACAGCCTCCGAAATTTCCATTTTCTTGACATTATTTGGTTATAGCATTCTTTTTTTTGTCGTATCATTTTTTTCTGTTTCTTTTTATGTTGTATACGGCGTGTATGGTGTACTACTGATTCCCATTGTCTACTTCTATTACTGGTTTAAAGGAAAAGTTCAATTTTATCGTAAAACCCATTGCTCTTCAACTTACAGCCTGATCAGAATGGCAAGTGATGCCGACCATCCCGACCAGCTCATGAGCAGTGAAAACGATGCTTTACTGCCAGACAGGCTAGTCAACCCAGCTGACTATTGATATAGCCTAAAACAATAATAAGGACTAAGGAAACTTATAATTCTCAATGGTTGCAAATTTAGTTGTAGTGAATTTTTTTTCAACATCATAGAAATGTATGTTAACTATGTTGCTGTTTTTTTTCTAGAAATTTTTTATTATACTGAAATCTATTATTATACTGTGCCTACCTTCAGTTGGTTCAGTTGAATGTACAAATCACAGTGGATTAGCGACAAGCAAGTCAACCAAGAAGGATTTAATTCATTCATAATGGGTGCAGCTGACTTGACAGTGTCAAGTACACTTTGCATGAAATATTACGGCACATATAGCTGCACATAACAGTACCATGCAATAGCACTCACTGGTTACCACAATAACAATAGCACATGTGTATTGGAAACAAGCATAACAGCACATTCTTTGATCTGTCCATTGTTCACCATACCTCTTGGAGTACAACCACCAAAGACAGTGCGTGTGAAACAAGCTGCTATATAATAGTAGAAACACCGGTGCAGCTGTCTCAAGTTAATTGTTTGAGTTGCTTCTTTTATTTAATGATGAACAACAGAAACTCGTGCTGTGTGCCAGTATATGGCACTAGCTCAATACATGAATGATACCTCAATTTGCAATCAGTCCAACCACTTGCGATTAATTGCCGTATAGAGGGAAATTTCTATACGAGTAAAAATTTATGCTTTTCATTAGTGAATACAAGCATTCTGTGGGTTTTATTTCTGATATTCTCATATACTTGCCCCTATGTGCAACGTAAGCTTCATAAGGAATTAAATTTTGCGCTTTGTTAAGACCCCACAGAAACAGCAGAAATTAATACTCAAAAATTTCCCTCTATACAGTATATAGCCATCAGCAGCATGCATTACCATTACCAGCTTATCAGGCTTATTATCATGACAGCAGATTAAAGCTAGCACTGACTAAACCCTACTTTATTGTACTATACTGAGGCAATGGGGAGACCTTAAGGAAGATATAATCTTGCACATCTGCTGCAAATGTGCAACTGAGAGCAGCTTCCGGCATGATCATTTACATCAGGACGACGCATCAGGAGACAAGAATGCCTGATCAGCCTGAATGGTATGTAGATCTAGATCCAGCTCGCGCTTATTTTTGTGGGCGGAGCCATCACTGGCCCAATGTTTTATTATTATTGTAGGCTCCTGTTTATATTAGTTTGACGGTTTAGTTCAACATGGCGAGGGTCCGGCAAATCTAGACAATAATGGAACTGTTGAATTCTATTCAGAGTAATAAATTCTTTATTGATGTTGCATGGTTAGTGATTCATTACACCGAGTGAGTTTATATGGTTAATCATAGCGGGTAGCGGAGAATGAGGCTTATCTTGTTTTTCTTCCCTAGTATGATATCAATAGGATGCCACGATCCATGCAGTAAATTAGTAGACTAGATCTACTGCTGTGCATGCGCATCGACTTGGAGCTTCAGAGTGTGTCGACGTATGATGCAGTGGATGGAGCCATAAGAGTTGAATGAGGTGGGCTTTAATTGGATCAGGCAAACAATATTTTGGACTCAATAATTTTTATACTCAATAATGCAACATTTTAGAGTCAATAATCAGTAATAGAGCGGTTATATGTCTTAATCATGGCGATGCACCACTTCCACGTGGCAGAAAAAGTGCTGCTCAGCATTGCAAGAGTAAGGCATTATGGCAATTGTACTAAAAGCAGTCTATTTATTCTACTAACCCTAGTGCAATAGTTCATTCTTGCTATATGCATAGGTGGCTGCAGGATTCCGAACTTACCTGGGCTCATTATATGTTCATAATGGGCGTGGTCAATTTTAACTATTTCATTGTTTCTTTACTGTTTTGCATTAAAAAAAAAATTCAACATAATTCAGTAATTGCTTGCAAGACCGGGTAAAAATTTGACACATGCAAGCGTATTTATACTCACAGAAGCCTACATAATGATTCTGTAATAACTATATTCACGAACAAATGCAAAGAAACCAAAGTGCCTGTGCTGTGGTTTTTGGGTTCAATTAAAGCACTTTGGGGTTTTTTTTTTTTTTGAAAGTCTAACCCTGGTACCGCTGGCAGAGCCTGGGGCCTGTAGCTGCCTATGGCTATACGCCAAGCTACCAATAGCTGACATTTTAAACACCTTGAAGTCGAGAATTTGATCTTGACACTTGCAAAGCCAAACCTTTGAGCGAACTTTGAAATTTTTGTTGCAAATAGCCATGGCTTTTGAAGTATTTGTTTCTGCTATGTTCATCTGGAACAAAAAAACGGTCTGCTTTTTGTTTGGATCACTTGGTATTTGTGCATGTAGGACCTTTTTTCGCCATGCATGTGGGCGTGTCAGTATAAATTTTGGCCATGTCATTCACATGCAACTGCTCTATAATAGGATACTGACCTACATAGGCCTAAATTTCCTTGGTATATATAATTTATATGATAATTATGTATACCGTAAACGTAGAAATTTTCGACCAGTAAAAATTTCGACTTTTAGTCCATTAGTAGTGAAAAGTTAATTTTTGACTGATGGGCATGGCTACTATACAACACGCACGCTGAAGAACATGATCTGTTAAAGACTAAATTTATTTTCGACCTTTTCAAGGAAGGTCGAAAAGGACGAAATTTTCTACCAGTTGAAAATTTTTACGGCATAAGTTATAACATCCCTGTGAGGGATATACATTATATGTCGCATTTACAAAACCCAAGCCCGAAGATCGCAGGCCCAAGGACGAAAGTTTACAAATGCAATATTTCCTCAGTAAACATGGGGTGCTACAAGTATTTCATTTCCTGTTTCTGTTACACATGGAGCCAAACTGTTCATGTGCAATTAATTCAATGGAAATTGCTATGCCAGACATCTAGAGAGAACGAGTGTTTACTTGTTGAAAGCAAGTGAAAAACAGGACGATTTTTGTTTGAATTTATTCTACAGTTGCCAGAAAACACATTGGTATGCCCCATGATTTATTATTTGTGCCTCTTGTTCGACCAATCATTGCTGAATCGATGTTTGATGCTTTCTAAACTCCATGAAGCTCTTGAAAAATTGTGGTTCGTTGTTTCTATAACTTTATCTCATGCATTTCGTCTTAGCTTTCGTCCATTTTATTGTGAGTTTCTTTCTTTCCGAGCGTGCTGAATGTGTTAACTGCAAGCAGTGCTTATATTAAACATCAAAGGGATATATATTGCCAGGGACAGTACCCCCGGGAATATATCATGTATATATCTCGGTCAGTACCTTTAAAGTTTGCCACCATGGATTATATTAGACGTTTGTACTTGTATATGGGATAGGAAACTGCTCACATGAGCCATGCATAATGAGTCTTGTTATGTATGGCCAGACACTGTTGTTTCACTAGCCCCAAATTTTGCATGTTGGGAAAAAGACCAGCAGCTAGTGCTTCTATGGTGGAAAACTACCTAAAATAAAAAAACTCACCAGCAAGGTAGGATAAACATAGTATAAAAATGCCCGATGTTTACTCCGTAACTTTATGTCCTTTTTGATGGAATCGTGTCTTTTTTCGAGATGAGGTATTCTGTAAACTCAACTTTGCATAAAAAAAGACTTATAAAATCTGTAACGACTTTATACTTTGCAATATGCTTTTTAAACCTTCATGGGTAAGTTAGTAGGGTAGAACCACATGCATGTCCTGATTTTAATCGAGAGCATCTACGTGTACGAGCATTTACACACAACATGCATTTAGGTGTCTTATTTGGCATTGCAAGGTCTATTCTGCTTGTTGGGTACTAAGCATCAAACAAAAAAAATACCTAAAACAAATGTCCATTGATTTACTGCTACGTAGAACAATCAATGGTTAGAGATTATACAGCAGGTTGTTATGTGTAGTAATCCTTTTGAATAATGTCAGTTCAAATGACCCTGTACATGAAGTTTCCATTGCTTAGGTACGTATCTATGGTTTGCATACACAATTGTTTAGATTCCTTTTCACTTGTTCTTTGTTGAGAGTTATTGGATGTGCTTTAGAAACCCTACCCCTCCCCCTCCTTTACCTGGTCATGCACTTTGATCATAAGGTACAGTATTTTCGTATATACATGTACATGTATGTGTGTAGAATATAATACAGATATAATAATTCTTTGACATAACTAATATTAACTTTTATTATTAATTATGACCACACCCTACAAAATGTGCATATCATACATGAATTAATACACTCATGGGCAATTTACGCATGTGCACCGATTGAAGACTGCATTGTGTTTAGATTTATTTTCATAAATGCCAGAAGTTTCTTCCTCATCAAATATTACAGGAAGTTACTGTACATGTACATCAGTGTGCTATTCTGGAACATTTAAGGGTTCAACGTCAGCAGAAATCCAAATTCAGTTATAGTAAACAGCATACACATGTAGTAATTCAGTACAACACATAGCGGCATATACATGCAGCTGGCTATACAGTATCCCTCCCTTTTTTGATATTATCGAAGGGTATTTACATGTAATAATTGATGGGTGTAATATTAACATACAAGGTTGGGAGGGAGGGAGTGGAGCAATTTATTTTCGTGAATAGACCGATTTCATAATGGTTAATTATAATTAGAATTATTACGGCCGTGGGGTCAGCGCGTTAATTGGAATACGG
>JAYJLX010041315.1:0-14315 GCA_036873525.1 Chalinula nematifera
TATGTATGTATGTATGTATGTATGTATGTATGTATGTATGTATGTATGTATGTATGTATGTATGCATGTATGTATGTCCATATATGGAGGTAGAAGGGGGAGAAGGCATAAACAGCTAATAACAATATTATAATATTTTGAGCAAATGTAATTATATTTTCTTAAAATATATTGCCAGCTTATGTACGGTAGTAGTAAGCCTGAGGCGAATCATTTATATACCGGTATAACAACACTGCACGAGGCAAGCAAACCACTTCATTGGCAGCTAGCTATACTTGTGGTCTCATAGATATTATAATATAATATTACCATCTAACTACTACCACATGCACACACTTGCTCCCATGGAGGGATAATTATATATCAATTAAAAACAGTCTATAATGCTCTTTACCTGCTTTTCACCAGGTTTTCTTGTTTCTTTGATTGCTTTGCTTTCCTTAATATGAGCTGGCAATGGCTTCACCTTGTTGGTGGGCTGTGTGGACCTCTTATCCTCTAAAATGAAAGGTTGTTCCTCCTCACTAACTGGTACCAATCCTGTTCCATCTCCTGTTATGTCCATAATCTGTAACAACTCTATAACAGCCAGTTCCATGTCGCCAGAATTTTCCCTAAGCACCGATTCGGCTAACGTCTTATCCTATTAACAAATCAACCTATATCAGATAGTTAGCATGACAACACTATACACATCACACACAAACACATACGCACGCATCTAATTATATATTCATTGTTTATTTCTCACCTTACAACCTGTGGATTCCATTAATGTGATCGCACTGGTCTCTCTGTGCATTCCAATCATATCACTAGCTCCACTGAGGCCCTGGTATGGGGTTGTTTGCTCTGCTCCATTGAATACCTGAAGCCATGTTAACAAGAATCATGATCAGTGGATATACACGGTTATAAACATATCGGTTTACGGTTATTGGATCAAATGGACCTCCCCCCTGACCATGAATATCATCAACAATCCTCTTCCATAATCCATCCTGACCCTATACCCCCCCCCCACCAACTCTATCTCTTATTCAATCGATTAACCTTTTCAGAAACCGGTGGTTTAGAACTAGTATACTCCACGTTACCGCATTCTGATGAATCCCCCACTGGCTCAATGGAACAGTAATGGTCTCCGTTTAGATACGCTATACGGAAACATCTCACTTTAGCAGTAGCATACGAGCAGCCATGGACCTCCCAGGTAGGCGAGTCGGGTTGATGGATAATGACCGTACAATTGTGAGACCTAGCGAATGCCACAATAGCATCATTACCTCCGTATGTACCGTCAGCCATCATCTCAGCAACTATACTACACTAGATTAACTATTTTCAACTCCATTAGTAATATAGTACTAACTATATTCATCAAACGATACTCCCTCCTCTTCGATAAACGGTTCAAAATCGCCTCTGTGTGTTCTCATGTACTCGACAAGATTGGTACGCAGCGAGCGATGGTTGACACGCCCATCACCCATTTGGTCAGCCAGAGCTCTGAACAGGCAGTTGCTAAAATATGAAATATGAAATATACATTAATTTATCGGATTATAAATATTGTATTATTGTTATTATACAATAATTGAACAGTATTTTTGGAATAATTCAAACTGAAACTCCATTTCAAAACTTGTACCATCTTAGTGCAACTAACATCAGTTGTATATACATAGTCTTGTTATATACAAACACATACATACATCAGTTGGGCTTGAACTGAGTACAACTGTATAGTACATGTGCTGTATTAACGATCAAACACATGCATGTGTGTTGTGTATCAACGAAACACATGTACCAACCGATAGACTCGAATTCAGGAGAATTAATCCATTGAAGATAAAGTTGAAACCAAAAACTCATTGACATAGATTAATATCAGTTTTGGATCAAAAAAAACTTATCAAGCAACAAAAATAATGTTATGTTAGTTTGCAATCAACAGGTATAGTGTGGAGATTATGAAAAGATTAGTGGTACACGTATTACTGACCCATCACCGACTACATCCTTCAGTTTCAACCCTTGCATAAACAGTTGCTGCGATAGCCTCTTATACTCTGGATCTTCCCGGGTATATCTGTGTCTTTCTTTCTTTCTGGTTCGTTTTGTTGCCTTGTCTTTAGGTTTACCCTTGCCCTTCCCTTTAGGCATTATAAATGTGACCCAACCTCCCTAACCCAACCCTCTCTCCCCCTTTCTTTCTGTTATATATGGTTTACTTTTTTAAAGATTGTTTCAATAAAAGTTCAGTACATTTAACTAATGAATCAAGTTCCTGAGTTGTAGGTGAAGCGTGAGCCCTCCATCTTATAAGACCTTGATCATCCAGCAAGAAACAATACCCTACGATTGAATTATGAATCCCTATCGATGTCCTCATTTCATCAAATTTACCACTATAGAATAGGAAATGTTCCTAGGAAAGAAATTAAAAAAAGACAATTTTAGTAAAATATCACCCAAATACTGTATTAATAGTACAGCTAATGTATAGCGAGTGTGGCATGTTACATTATTACGAAGAAAGCAATGTTCGAAGACAAAACAAGAAACCTCTCAATTACCCTTGACAATAGCATCACAGTACACATTCCAACAGGAGAAGTTGCACTTCATTAACCTGAATGTCCTCTCCCCTCTTCCTCCCCTATTCCCCCCCCCCCCCTTCCTTTCTCTCCACTCTTGCTCAGCTAGTTAGCCATACACTTATATAATATACCAATCACAACAAAACAATAATTATCACAGAATTTATAGATAACAGTTTCAATCAGTGTCATAACCAAGCTTGCACGCCCACTCACTCACTCTGGATAGTAATAATACAGTGTACTCACGTGTCTATTTGAAGGAACATGGCGTTTTAAATTTCTGTAAAGCATTCCACTCATGAGTCTGTATGGAGCCTGCTCAACGACAGACAACTCGTAAACGGCCACGTTTGAAATACTTGCAAACTTTGAAGCGAAATGGGCTCTATATTCGTCACAAGCTGCCTGGATAAAGAAAACATGAAGAACCTATATACTACACAATCTTTGTTGCATGCAGCAAAAGACTTTAATTAGATTCATTCCTTGTTTAACATGGAATACGTTGCATATACAGTGTCCAACCTGCCACATGCTAGTCTCGTTCCCAGCCCCTCCCCTATTGATCAATAGGGGAGGGGCTGGGAACGAGACTAGCAACCCGCATCATACCATGCCGAAGGCCCTTAATGACATCAATAGAAGAGAGGTCTTCCCAAATGTGACATCGGGAAACGTACAAGGTTCCCCTGTTAGTGAACGTACAGGTATACAAGGGAATCGAACAGATTCCTAGAGCATTGAAGGAAAAAAAAGCTATCAGTCAAAAGCCACACCCTCTAATAATAACCACTAATGCATCTATACCTTCTTTGACAGTACATGGGAAGGTGCTTGGTACAATTTTCCTTTGTTTTTACGAAATTCTACAAGAGAAATTGTTCATTTAGCTACTGCTTCATTTATTATTAAATCATATGACAACCGTGAAAGTCACCAAAGTATCCTTTCTTGGCTTCATCCCACCTTTAGGGCAAAGTCAAAAAAAAATTATTCATACAAAAAAAACAATAATTCATTACAATTGTTTTCTTTTCTCTTTTTTCTCTTCTTTGCTTCTAAATAAATGTCTGCATTGGTTAACTAACGGGCTTCTCGGTGGCGGCTTCCAAAGGAGCCATGGAGAACAAACAGTAGATCGAGTGGTAAACATGTGACGTGTGCTAATTAATTGTTCGCGAGTGACCACGTGGTCCACTGCCTCAAGCAATACTGGGTGAATAATGTATGGAATAAAGAGAAAATCGACTTCTGTAAAGTCTAAGCTTATGGCCACCAGGGAAAGAAAGTTTGTCAAATTGCTTAAATGATCAAATAATTTGACTTCTTTTATTTAGGAGAAACAAGCGAAAGTCATCATCTCATGGTGGCACTAAGCCAAGCACGAAGCATCAAGCTAAGCATAAGAAATCAAACTATATCAATGATTTGGAAAGCGATCATCAATCTGAAATAACTGACACAAAAAGGTTATTAATGAAACGTAGGTATTAATAATATACTTTGGATAGCTCCACCCACTGACTCCCATAAGTGGGTGGGGCACTTCATCACTGATATGATCATGATTAGATCGAGCATGTCCTCAGTGGGCGGGGCTATTAACCTAAGCTGTCCTACACACATCACAGTAGAGAACGGCTTCCATCCCTTATACACACCCTATATATAATGTATATACTTTATTTATAGTCATAAAGACCAGCTGGCAAGTCTGAAGGACACCGATCCCGAATTCTACCAGTACCTTGTTGAAAACGATGATAAACTACTCAAATTCTCCGAAAGTGAGGACGAGTTGAACTCCGCGTCCGATATGGAGGAAAACATTGAACAACAAGATGAGGTTTGCCTGAGGTGTTGTTGTTTGTAACATGATATCCATGCATAACACATGTGAAACCGTTTCAAGTTATTGTTTAATGAATTACCCTACACTGGAGGTCTCGTAATTTACCATATTTTTCCAATAGTGTCTGTGTGTGTGTATGTATTCTTGCTACATAAAGGTATACACTTCAGCATGTACCCCCTAAAAGAGCAGGGAAGGGTGGATATATACTGAGACACCTGTTATGTGGTATGGGTTTGGCCGATTGCTCAAAATCAGTTAAGCTTCTATGAAAGTGTGGTGATGCTTTATGTCTGTCAAGCTAATTGATTTAACCTGAGTTATACTGTAAGTGACCGTAATTATGTAACCAAAGCAGTAAAAGAAATCAATCAAGAAAGAAAACAATGAGAGAGAGAGAGAGAGAGAGCCAAGTGAAAGAGATGGATATAGTGTTTATGTGGTAGTGACTGTTTGAATCAAAGCCCTGTTACAGGTTTCATAGCGTCAGAGTATGTATATATGTATGTGTATATATGTGTGTCCGGGAACTTTAGTTATTGCGACGATATTGTGTTTGGTAGGCCAGCCCCACCCTAGTCTTCATGAGGTGTTGTTTGTTTATATTAGTGTAACTGACCCAAAGACAAAACTACAAGGGAAAACTCTTACTCTGTTTATGATAAACTGTTGTTAATCTTATTTACTAAATTTGATACCTCACCAAACCAGTAACCTGTAGGCCACAGCTATAGGCCATATGTTGCTTACATGTGTACTCTTTTTGCTAGTATAATAAAAGGTTCTAGCTGCTATTACTCTTTGTCTTAAACTTAAAGAATCAGGTCTTTTTTGTTAGAAGGGTTCAATTAAAGCTTTCAGTGCAAGTGGGTGGGCTCTTTGTTGTTGTTTTGCCTCGCACTCTGCCAGTTTCTTTGTGACAGTGTTTAATACCACCCACACCCTCTTACCCTGTAGTCTAAATTATCCACCTTGCCTTTCACTATCTGTTATACTATTCATAGTGCCCGTTACCATGGCGCTGGTTGTTGAGTGTGACGCCGATTCTCTTGGTAAATTCTCCCTTGATTAATTGCCCCTGCCTACATCGGAAATTAGTTCATTTTATTTTATTTTTAACCTAATTTCAAATTCAAAAATAGCCTTGAGTTAATCCAATCCATGCATACACAGGATGCTATACCTATGAATTATTTCTTTATGATAGTTTTAAGAGCGTTAAACAGCACCAATTTTGAGATGGGAAAAAAAGACGTTTCAGCCTGCAGTCCTTTCAAAGAAGAAATTAATGCTTATTTTCTTTTTTTGTTAACACTAAAGAAAACCTATAGACTAAAAGGTCTCTAATCTTCTAAAAATCATTGCTGTTGGCTTGTTAGTTGAACTATCACTGTATTATGGATACTACAAGCATGCAGTCAATATACTATATTCAAATTTACTTCTTATGTTTTTTTTTTAATTATCGAATATTAGGAAGAGTATAGTAGTGACGGTCGTGATGATGATGATGGTAGTGATGGTAATATGGAACCGGATTCTGATACTGATGCAATGAATGATGATAGTGATGATATTGGTGATGATGATAATAATTATAGTGGGAAATCATTTGATGATGATGTACAGTTAGTAACTGTTGAAATGGTTCACAGTTGGAGTCAGAATCTAAGCCAAGTGAGTATTATGTATTCATCCATGATAATCTGCTGGGTATCATTACAATTAACTTCATAATGATAATAATTGGAGCGGTTTCATTGCGTAAGTAGGAATTCGATTTGTGTTTTCTTTTGGCTGAACGATATTAGTAATTTAATTTGTTAGTATCGTAATATTCACAGCAAATGAATTTGTTTGGCTGTGTAAGTTTATGTCACCAGATGGCCTTCAACCAATATTATTATGAAACCCTGTGTATGACCTGTATGTACAGCACTATATCACTTCCCCCCCCCCCTTTTTTTTTTTTCCTGGTCTCCATACAAAGGATCTATACCCTCTCTAAGGCCCATTGTTGCATTGGATCGGTTAGGGAAGGTGGGTGGAGCTGGGACAATGTGTTATTGTGTATTGATGGTGTGGGTGAGGGGTTATATTGTGTGGGTGTATACATTATAGAACAGCTGGTATATCCTGTCCACAATACCAATAGAGTGAATTGGCTGACAGCCTCTGAGTGCTCTCTTTCATTTGTCAATAGTTGGATAGGTGTTGCTGTAATACCGTGGTGATGATATATGTGCTTTTAAGGAATATTAAATTGCCTTTTGTGTTCAGCTTTTTAAATTCGATTGTTCAGCCATTTTAGTTGTAATGCTGTGAATCCTTATACTAATTAAACTGCAAGTGCTTTAAACTGATATGTACTGCTGTTAATATTTTTAATAATTTTGGTTACAAGGCATATTTATCATGTATATAATTATTATAATTATTTTATTTTCTTGATAGCATTACTCTGTTAAAGCTTTAAAGCAGCTCTGTCTGTCCCTTCATTGTGGAGTTGTTAGTTTTATGTCGTCTACTGACAAAAATACGAACCCAAAATCCGAGCAACTCTGTTATCAAGTAAAGGGAGCTCAAGGTGAGGGGATAGGGTTGGTATATATAGTTGATGTGTGTATTGGTAGGTACGGGGTAATGGTGTATATATACTGGCTAGGTAGGTGTGTATGGTTGATGTGTGTGGATGTGTAATATTTTTAATCAGTTGCTTTTGATTCTTTTCTTTATAGTTTTCAATGCAATAGTAACTGCTTGTCTGCGTTCTGTCCGCCCTACACTGGACCACCATTTCTCCTCACTTGATACGTAAGTTACCCACAGCTTCCTATATTGATAGTTGCCATCCTGTTTGTGTGTGTTTATATGTATATGTGTGTGTATGTGTGTTGTGGTTTTTTTATAAATATAGATCCCAGAAACCATCATCTTTGAAGATTTGGAGCTCATTAAAAGTGATAGTTAAAACTTATCTATTGGATATGCTTCAAGTGAGTTTTTTTTTTATATTGCATATAATATTTCCTATTACATCAGTTATATATTACTCATTCTATACAGCAATATTAATAGACTATTATAATTTACTATTTAGAAATGTTTGCTCTATTATTTTCCTCATCCAGTTGCTTCGAGGTTCATCCCAGAGCAGTATGATTTGCGCTGTCCTACGTCATGTTGAGGCTCTATGGATGTTCGTTGGTTGTTTCCCTAAAATAGCTCGACTTCTCTCGCGTGAATTAATCGGCCTATGGAGTGAGAAGAGTGAAGAGGTCGCGTTACTAGCTTACCTCATGTTGCGAAAGGTTGTGATGAACTTGAATGACTATAAACTTGAAGACATTATGAAGGTATGGCACTGTGCTTAGCAGTTAATGATAATCTGTATGATGTATTCCCAATAGAGAATGTACCTATCTTATATCAGGAACAGTCGTCTCACTACTCCCTCTACTGTCCTACACATAAAGTTCATGTGTGGAACATTGGTTGAGCTGTTATCATTCTCCCCTAATCTTGCGTATCAATTAGTATTCCTATACACTCGTCAACTGGCTAACCAATTACGGACAGTGTTTAAGGGTAGTAAGACAGTTGGTATCGCAACATGGCCGTTTCTCCATTCGCTTGAGTTCTTCTGTTCGTTTCTAAGTACACTAACTGATGATGTGTTTTCACCGCTGGTTTATCCTGTGGTCCAAGTATCGGTGGGAGTTGTTCAGCTGTTGAATGCTAGTAAATACACCCCTCTCCGTCTTCACATTGCAAACATGGTCCTCGAAATAACAGAAAAGAGGGGAACCTTTATACCTATAGCTCCTATTCTGTTAGAGGTGATTAGCTGTACTAAATCATAGTAACTATAGTTGCCATGACATGCAACTATTTCATTATTTCAGATATTTGAAACACAAGCCATTGCGATTTCCCGTAAGCAAGCTACTGGTAAATTACCTAGTCTATCCTGTACTCTGAAGCTCAGTAAAATACAGATCGGGAGCAGATCAACACAGGCTAGTTGGCTAGTTCATATAGGCATTTTTAGATTTTTTTTAACAAGCCAAAAATGTATTGTATTTTTAGACAGCAGTGTTAAACTATGCATTAGAGTTGCTTCTAAGGCTCCTGGCCCACTACTCAACGTATATTAGCTTTCCTGAGATCGTATTTCCCATCACTACACGGGTATGTACCATACTCAGATCAGAGGAGGCTGCTCATGTGTTATACTTTTTATGAAGTGTTTTTTTTTATTATTATATAGTTGCGAAAAGTAATGAAGAAAACCCCTCTGACATGGTTAAGGCATCACCTGAAACAGATCATTGAAAAGGTGTGTTGGTTTGATTTAGTATTCTTTGTAACCTCTGTAAGAGTCAGTATAACTATGTGTACCGTAAACGCTGATCTTTAACCAGTAAAACCTCCCAACAACGTGACTCTTAGTAGTGGCCAGACTCCCTACAGCGGCCAAACCAACTTGAACGGACTGAAACGCCTACCTTTCATGTAGTATTGAGCCTCCGAAAAGTGGTACCTCTCTACAACAAACAACGGTCAAACCTTCAATCCTTACCCGGTATGCCTCCATGTTTTTTCACCTCCCTCAATGGCCAGTGGGCGTGACCATACAATTATTAATGGAAAACTAATTAATTAATTTTATTATTACAAGTATAAAATGGCCCTTCTTGCAAAGATTCTTCGAGTTCTTTCTTGTTTGACTGTAGTAGGGAGGACCATAAAGCATTGTATTGTGCATCTATTTATCATCTTAAAGTATGACGAATCAAGTTAAACATAACTTATAGCATTAGCTTAGTGAAACTCCGAGGTAAGGTCAACAACCTCTCTACAGATGAGGCCAAGATGCCTTGAACAAGCTTGACCTTGTTGGAAGGTTCTACTGTATAAGCACATGTTTTTTTATTAGTGCTTGATTTTTTCATTTTTCTTGTTGTTCAGTCACGCCCCTTTTACCACCCACGCATGCACTTGTGTCACAGGACCATGGATAATAGAGTAAAGTAATAATAGGGTTGGAAGCTGTGTAGGCAACCTGTGTTTATGGTTATATGGTATCACAATAATATTGTAATCCTGTTTTTCCTGTAACTCTCGTGCAGGTGAATGAAGTTAGTCGGTCTATTATCAGTGAGAGGTCTACTGTTGATTTCTCTCCGAAAGACGAGGAGAAAATTGTAAGTTTATCAATAAGATTTTTTGGTTATTTTTATGTTATAAAAATAATTATAATAATAATTATTAGAAATCATGGGAGACCATTCGTGGTACACAGAAGAACCCAATTAGGAAATTTTATGAAACTTGGAAAGTTATTCAGCAGCAATCTAATAGTGACGAACAAAATGACAAAGAAGAAAGTAATGATATGGAGCAGGAAGAAGAAACACTGGATCGTAATAAAGACAGAGTGAGTTGGGTGATGGGGCAGCATACTTTAGACATATGTGTATCAGATCATAACTCTGTTTTGTGATTAAACAATAATAGATTGACAATAACAATTAAACAGAGAAATAGACAGTACTGACAAAAATTGATTTTACTTGTAGAACATTCTAGAAGCCTATTGCACAATTGTTATAAGATGTAATAAAATATTCTAGAACGTTCTGCAACATACTTCGATATAATTTTGAGCATT
This sequence comes from Chalinula nematifera, assembly GCA_036873525.1. Taxonomy (NCBI): domain Eukaryota; kingdom Metazoa; phylum Porifera; class Demospongiae; order Haplosclerida; family Chalinidae; genus Chalinula; species Chalinula nematifera. The sequence continues at coordinate 10,139 of JAYJLX010041315.1, forward strand.
ATGACAAGTTAATTATATCAAGTGATTTACTTGCAGGAGGCAAAGCAAATTAGCGGGAAGAAACGAAAGAGAGGTAGCAGTGATGATGCTGGTAATAATAATGCCAAACAGAAACCACTTCCAGTCCTGGAATGGTGTGTGGAAGAAGATCAAGATATTGTGCAGGACATAGCACACTTTACATCATCTGATGAGGAGGGGGATTAATATAACTCTAATAATTACCAACTCTTTAGCTATCTAATGCATACAATTGTAAAATTATCTGCATAAATACTTGTTCATCTTATTGTTGAAAAAAAAAAAAAGCGATAAATATAATATCCAGCCAGCCCAGACTGACCAGCAGTGTACAGTAAGTATACATACGTAACATTATTATATTGATTGATACTGCAGTGCTTCTGGCGTGTTCAACAGGGACAGTTTACTTGGTGTGAACATCAGATCAACAAGGAACTCATTCTGTTCTATTATAACAGTATTCCAATGACGGCCATACTGTCCCCTTTGAAGGGTACAGGGAATACCCAGATGATCCGCCAGCACCTTGAATAGCAATGATCTATGCTGAAATGTTCCTTTCTTTATTTCCCCGAGAGGTACCAGAGGGCAGCTGGATACTCCTTGTATCTCTGCTAATGGAAGCTCGTACTGTAACGGCTTGTCAGGTGACATGACCCCTCCCATTTCTTGAGATACATATCTATGCAATGAGATATAATGTGTAGCTATCATCTAGCTATATATAGTCTTGCATAGCCAGCCCCTCCCTCTTTGCTAAAGGGAGGGGCTGGTTATGCAAGACTACTAGCTAGCTATACTATGCCACTAACATAGCAAGGCATTCAGCTTGATTCTTGACTGACTCCAGTGTCTGTATATTGGTTTGTACGTGATTGATGTGCTCCCATAGCTGGTGGTCGGGCTGCAGTAGTCCCTGAGGTAACTGTATTGGCTCCTGACTATCAGGTGATGCTTGACGGTCAGCAGGTTGTTTGTCCTTTACACCTTTCCTACTCGTGCTGTATGATATTAATAATCAAGTATTATAATTAGAAGACCAAAATGTATAGTATTTTATTATTTTATTATGCTGATCAATCTTGTGCTGTATGATAATAAGAATCAAGCATTATAATTAGAAGACCAAAATGTTTAGTATACGATATGATTGTATGTATGCATATACCTTTTACTAGCAGTGTCTTTGTGTTGTGCTTGTCTGCTCTTTGATCGAGTTGAAGACGTTTCAGATTCATCTTTACTTTTCAGTTCTTCCTCAGTTTCTATGGCCACAGATTGTGGTGACGGGGGTGGTTTGTTGATTAGAGAGACTGCAATCACTGGTCTGTAACAGATAGTGTCAGGTCCATGAATGTTAGTTCAGTATACGTTACTTATATATCTAACCTATTCAGTGTGGCTGTTTCGTTGATCAGTTGTTCCAGTGGAGTAAATCCTGTCCCCTCACCTAATCCCAAGTCCCAGAACTCAGAATCTACTAAGACATCTTGTGGCGAGAGGCATTTTGTCAGGTTAAACTTGGCAGCCGGACTACCCGACAATAGCCTCTTCAGAGCTAGCTTGGCATATTCTCGGACGTCTCTATGAGGACTCTCTTCTGATAGCTTCTTAATAGTTTCCACACCTCTATTAGAAATAATACACTCATGCATGTTATTCATTAATACTATTCTGTTTGGAGATTACTTTGTGTTGAATACAGCATTAGTTATGTTTCTGTTCTGAGCCAACACAGCCAACGCCCACATACAATCCCTGCATACTTGAGTATCACTAGACAGGAATAGCTGCAATAGCACACTAACACTGTCAATAGGGAACTACAGTAGTAACATAAACAAACAATAACACAACTTTCCAATACAACGGATGGTGTAGGAAGTAATATACCCTTTCTCTGGCTGATGAATCTACTGCTAGTAGAGCTATTGCTTTAGCAACACTTGATAGAACTTGGACATCAGGATGAGACAGGGAACCAGCTAAACCCTCTATTGCATTACTTTGGACAAGACTTGACCTTAAAGATGCTGCATGCATGGGGCAGGAAAAAAAATCAATCCAAAATAATGAACACAATTAACCATTAGTTACATGTAAGTATAGTTACCGCTGGATGACATGGTGGCCATACACTGGGCAGCTGAAGAACGGCTCACAGCGCTTTCATCAGATAATAGACTCACTATCCCTTCAATACCTCCCGCTTCATTCACAAGGCTAACAAACAGAAAAATATACACCAGGGAATAATAGCAATGGTATAACATACTATAGTATAAACTGTATCTAACAACATAGTATAGGAAATATACATACCAGGGGAATAGTATTAAAGAGAGTGTATGTATAGCACAGATACAGTGAGTAATATAACATACTTGCAATTAGCTATGCTCTCATGTGTAACAGCTGCCAATGTTTCAATAGCAGCTGCCCTGACTGTCACTGTAGGATGCTGTAAGAGAGATACTAACGACTTGATACCACCTTCCTGCCCGATATACTGACGACTGGACGTTAGTGTTGACATTCCTCTCAACCCTTCACAGGCTGCAACACAAACACCATCATCCTATAAAATATAATATACTAGTAGTATAAAATACATAAAAATTAATTATGCAATACATAATTATACACATAAATCATCCTACATATAATTTATGTATATTCCGCAATGCTCACATATGTACATGTACACAATACATGGCTATCTACAGTATATATCCTACAGTCCAATGTACATGTACATATACGTACATACATAACCTATACAATAATCATTATGACATTCACTTGAGAGGACAGAAGTTCAATGAAGGATTTCTCTGCGTTTTGCTCATGAAGGATTTTCTTACTGATGTCATCCCTTGATGCATTGGCCAGAGCTCTAGTCTGTCAAACACAATATGGGTGGGGAAATTGGTAAAAGCTATGGAAAACATACATGTATACACAATTGCTGCTTACTGCTTTAGTTATCATTTGTGGTACTTGAGAGTCTGTTATACTCTGTAACAGTTTCTGAAGACAGTTTGACGAGTGTAGAGCCTCCAATCCTTTATCCTCCATTAAACACAACGACAGCACATCAACAGCCAATGCATGGAGATCGTTCCACTCCTAATATAGACATACATGTACATATACATGCTTTGTTTGTGTACATGCATTAGACAGTATAATACATGTAGACAGTTTATCAATGGCCAATGCTTTCCTAATACATGTGTGTCATTATTATACTTAAATCACTCATACAGACAGTCATACAATAAAATAATGCGGTCTAGTTCAAACCTGTTTGTTCAAGAAATCTGTGATTTTAACCAATCCTTCAACACCACTGAAACTATCCCTACATTGGCCTATCATTGATTGATACAGTGGCAGATTATTTGGTTCATTGATTAGGCTAGTGTTTTTTTACCATTCTGAAGGCAGTGCTCTAAAGTATTCAATGCTTCCTCTTGTATTTCTGCATACTCTGAATCCAGCAAAGCAAGTAAAGCTGGAAAACCTGTCCCATACATACACGGCATTAGCAGAGCATTGTATAATAGGTTATACTGACCATTCTCATCGGCTATTGTTGATTTGGCTGAGTTATTGATCGTTAAGAGGGATAATGCTTTAAGAGAGTGCTTGAGGACATCGCAGTCGGTATGGGACAGCAATGGTAACAACAACTGGCAACCGTTCTCTTCAACAATACGCTGTTTGAATGTATATTCCTCTATAGATAAAGATATAAGAAAGATAGCCTTTCATCCACTGTTAATAATTCTGTTATATTGGCTATTACTCCAGGCTTTGAAAAAAAAGTTTACACATTTTATAAGTACACAAATTAAACCATGCATAACTCAGTACCAGCATAATGTATAGGTACACTTAATGCATGCACATCAGCTGTGCAGTTGTTACTAACCAGCCAAATTGGAAATAATGAAAGCAGTTCGTTCAATAGTGTACACATCCTCTAATAATAAGATACCATAACCAATATACTAAATACTATACCAAAGATAGATAGGAGATATTATGAACCTTCAGGCTTCAGTATCTTGAACAATGCAGGTATGCAATCCAGTTTGAGCATCGATCTCCTAACAGACACTATATTAAAAGAGACACAATATATATA
>JAYJLX010041326.1:0-14307 GCA_036873525.1 Chalinula nematifera
ACTGACACATTCACTTTCTACATGTTTATGCACTTATGTTAAACTCGCAGTTTACAAACATTATTCTTTGCAGTGATTTTTATAACACTCTGAAGAGGCTATATGGCTTACAAAAATGACCAAGACACAATGTTTCTGTACACCAGACAAATAGGTAATGCTGTAGTCAGAACTTCATAATGTACTTGTACATGTACATTATAACATGTACGTATTATGTAGTTACATGTACATGCATGTATGTACTGTAAGCACCCCTTTCTATCATACGGTGTTTTCTGTTATGTAGATCGTAGTACTTGAGGACATCAATAACCAGTTCCGTATTGAATGTTCCAGCCGGAGGGTCTATTGTGACTGCACCCACCGTTAGTTCCTCTCCTTTGTTTGTGACCCAAATGGCTTGATCCGTCTCCTCTCAACTACCACTGGGATTAGAAATAACCACACCATCTATTTTATAACTATTAATTAATTAACTTCTCAATAGGTAACCCCTCAAATGCAGGCTAAGGCGGTGTATAGTTACAAGCTGCAACAGATTCAGGAGTTCCTGTCCTTTTTACCAATGTCACAGAAACCAACGACAGCTCAAGAACTGCGGGAGCTTCTCATCAAGAATAATGTACTTTCTCGCCAGTGTCATATACTATCACAATACTTGATGAGAAGTGTAGCTTGTGATTTCTAGTATTGTTTAAAAGCCTAGTTAATTTTAGTGGGATTTTTTTCATATGTTGAGTATTTGGCTAGCTTGATTTTTACAAATTATTTTACTAATAGTAGACGATAATAGTAGGCTAAAGGTACATACATGTACACTGTATATACTTAGAATAAGGTACATATGTAAATAACCCCTAGATAACTACAGCCAACTAGAAGTATTATTGAATATTGTAGAGGTCATGTCAAGTCCTCCTCAACTATTTTGTCATGGAAATTACAGATGTGGGGATGTGGCCAAGAAAAGCCAAATATGTTACATACACCATTATGAAAATATTGACACACCCCTCACCTTTATTTTTTTTTTCTTCATCCAAAACTGTAGTCTGGTGTAACCGCCCACTTTTACTTGCAGAAAGTGGTCTGGGGACATGTATTCCAAAACGGTTCTGCTGGAATGTTAATTATAAGGCAACATGTGTATACGCCTGCTGAAATAATTAACATTCCAATAGAACTGTTTTGAAATACGTGTGTCCCCAGACCACTTTTTGCAAGTAAAAGTGGGCGGTTACACCATACTGTCAAAACTGTTTTTCATCCTTCATCTCGTGTATTCCCCCTCCTCTCTGTCTCTCTTTCTCTCCAGGCTCTCCCTGCTCATTTCCTCACTCAGTTACAGATGTTTCCCCAAGTGTCACCTTCACCGCTATCCACTGAGGGGTCTGTGGGTAACCAACAGGAAACCCCTGTTACAACGACCCCATTAATTAACCTCAGCACATCATCTGCTATTCTGGAGCAAGTGTAAGATGAACACAGACATGTATAATAGTCTATTGAATTTCATTATTCATTTCATCTTTTTACAGCAGGTCAGCGTTCTCAAAGTAGTGTATCACTTATTTCGATCACTTCCTACTACTACTACTACTGCTAAATACACGTGAGTTAGCTGTGTTATTGCCAGTGAAATGCTTGGTTTGTGTTTATGTACCAGATTGTGAAGTGTGTACATGTATGTGTTTCCTGGTGTAAGAAAGCTGTGTTGACAAATTTTATTTGTTTTGAATGAAGTGAATATATATGCATATCCACGAGGGTTCAGCTCTTAGTGCTTTCATTTTATTGTGGTAATTGAACCACAATATGTACAGTACATGTATACTGTGTTATGCCATTAATTACTATACTTGACTACAACACAGTATTAATGTGCAAACCACAACATTCCTTATTTGGTGATATATGTAACAACAAGTAGTTTGTATACATACTCATGTACATGGACATACACTGTACATGTAGACTCTTATTAAATTTTTTTTCCAGTATGAAGTGGCAATTTACTATGCCTAATTCAGCGTTAATGTTTACAAGGTGTGTACATGTACATTTAAGCCTAGTTCACAATATGACACTAGCAGTTAAAGAGGACACCACTATTTGAAGCATCTGAAAAAGGGCACACTGATATGGTTCAGCTACTACTAGAGCATGGCGCTGATCCCAACATCAGTGATTACGTTGGTTATTATTGTACAGTTTTAGTATAAGAGTACTTTAATCACATGTTGTGCACACTTTATTTATTAATAGTATCATATGATACATGTACAATGTATATAGGCAATTATTAGTAAATTAATTCCAATATCATGATTTTGTGAAAATGTGCGTGAACATGAAAATCCTAAGCCAATTAAAGCAAACATAATTGATACAAGACTGAGCCATACTGCAGCTTCTATTCTCCTCTAACAAGTTTTAGTTGAGTAAAAAATGGCCTCTTTAGACGCACCCCTTACTCAAATTACAATTATGACATTATTCCGTATTAATAATTGACCTTTTTGACGTAATGTTTACTTTGGAATAGACTAGGATTCTATTCCAGTGCCAATGTAACATCCCGCTAGCGTCATATTATGAACTAGGCTTTATAGTATAACCCAACAATGGTAGCAACCAGTTTCACTTTTCATTAATGTAATTATCACAGTTAATGGCTTATACATGTTGTATTTTGTTGCCTTTAATTACATGAACATGTATAGGTTTGCTGATGTCATCAGTGTACAGATACCATGTAAGCATTATCACAAAAACAACATTTTTGTATGGCAAATCTAGATCTTGTAAGGTGTGCATATGTACATGTTACCATACATACATGGTGGTATACATACTCCACTAATAATTTTGGAACTGTTTTGCAAAAGGAAAGACTTTGCCGAATGACAATTTTTTTTTTGAAAATAATAAAATCTGTTTTTGCAAGTGAGGCCAGCTGAGGAGTCCTCTCACTTTAATAAAATGGACGAAAAGCTACGTATGACTACTTCCTTATAGTCATACAATAGCTTCCTGGCTATGTATTTGAAAATAAAATTATAAGATTAGTTCGTTTAGTTTAATACTAATTATTTTAGAATTGGATGGCGTGTTATACATAATGCAAAATACAAAACCGTTAGTATCAATAAGATATTGATAATATTATCATTGGCCATCCGTAATTATAACGGCATGTCAAAAAGTTAATTTTAGTATTAATTGATTGAAACAAATCATATTTATACATGATATATGATATAATAACTTGACAAAAATAACATTGGTATAGATGGTTTTAGCTTTGAATTCCACTCTCTTTAATTATAGGGTACTGGGAGATAGTGATTCCCTAGCTGGTCATGCTGACCAATGTATAGCTTATCATCACGAACAACTGCTATTAGCTCTTGGTCTTCGTGTCACTGATGCCTTTTTTGTCCAGCAGCACTCTGTGGAATACAAGGAGTATTGTAACTACCCAGCTTACATTACTATACCAAAACTCTAATAAGCATGCAATTATTTCACTGTTACGTACAGTAATTTCTGTGGTTTGGTTACTCCATTAATTATCTGATTGGTCATTGAAGCAGTAGTCGTTTGGGTGATTCGGTATGAATTTTTGTAGAGAGAGGGGATGGCCACCATTGTTCCTAACTAAGATTGAAATCAAAAATAATCAAAAATATAAACATACATGTACATGTACATGTATACTTCTGTACCTTGTTGTATGTAATCAAATACATCTTCATCAACTTCTGGCTCATAGTCTTCAATGTCATCACTTGAAGTCACTTCAAGGAGTTCAAGAGACAGATGTGATTGAGTAGGTGTTGTGGCACATAAAAAATCTTGGTAATCTGATTGAGAAGACATCACGGCAGTCTCTAGTGATGAAACCTTAAACACAGTTCTCTCTGGAATCCAATCTACTAGAAACTTCTATTTCACAGATATCTTCAGATCTCTGGAAACAATAAAAGAGAAAATTGATAATATAGTACATTCACTGGATAAAGCATATGTTCTTTACACTCATGGTAGATACGATTTTCTTTGGAACACAAGTTTACATTGGCCTCTATCAGCATTATTTGGACCTGATCCAATATGAACTGAAACTCCATTCCTAAAGAAGAAAGGATATGCAGAATAGATCTATTAATAAATTTTAATTTATAGCTAGCTAGCTAGCAGTACAGTACAGTTAGTTAAACTGTTTAATTAAATCTTCTAAGTTTACCCCATAAACACATTGAATCACCTCAGTCTACAATCGTAAATTTTATAATATTGTACAATGAAGCAGGTCACTGGTGAGTCAGGAATAGTGAAAGGATCCGGTGTATTGTCCCAGCATACATCACAAGGATTAATCATTTCATGTAAGATGCCTTCCAGGGTAAGCCTTTAACAATTAAGTCCAGCCTATAGTAGTAGTATGTGATGTCGATATCCGCCATTTTTGTATCAAAAAAAAAATAATAAAATTTAACTAAACAGTTTAACTAACTGCTAGCTAGCTAGCTATAAATTAAAATTATATTAATAGATCTATTCTGCATCTGCATTATGTTTAACTCACACGTACACGTGGTTGATCATGTGTTATGTAAACATTAACCACGTGTACGTAAATATTTGTGGGTTTTGAAGATGGAGCCAAATATCGCGGTAGAGAAACTCGCGGAGAAACTAGACGATTGTCACTCAAGAGTAAAGTCGAAGTGCAAAAAGGTATGGATTTAGGGCTGGTTGGATTATTCTAGTATTATATATACTTTCATACTATAATATTATATATATATATTTTTATTTACTTTTTAGGTCGTCTCATTTACCGCTGAAACAATGGCTACTAATGACACAAGCAATGGTGGAGGCAATGGTGGAGGCAATGGTGGAGGAAGATTAGGCTCGGCAAGCCCTATGCAGTGCCATTCTTACGACGAGGACATAGAGCAAATACGTGAGTATTGAGAGCTCATTCTCACATGACATGAGTAACAAAAGTGTGGGGGAGAGGCTTCATACTGACAGTATAGTATCATTGGTTCGTGTGTCTGCATGTGTGTTATAGTTCTTCGTTGGACTCAAGTTCACTGATTTTTTTTTATTTTGCAGTAAAAAATACTACGGAGTTACTAGATTTAATAAGAGAAGTATTCACCAGATTTATCACTTTGGAAAGGAAAATGAGCCATATAAAAGGGCTATTGTATGGAAGTGGTGGGACCGCTAGGAGATACACTCCATACCCCCCCCATCCACCAGGCCGAGGAGGAGGCAGTGGTAGCCAGACCTAGCCTGACCTATGTAACCAGAGCTATAGTGTAGCTAACAAGTTGTTGACATGAATTTGTATATTATTACAATAATTATTTGATTAACCGTGATGTTTTTTTTTTTGTTGTGTTTTATTTTTTATTCAGTTGAACACCTCATTTACATTTAATGAGAATATTATAGAATAGCACGCATGAATTGGGAACTTGTGGACATGTTATTACACATAATATGGATTTGGAATACACTTTAGGTAGCCAGCAGCAATAAAACGTGATTGCATGTGAATTGGAGGTTCATTTTTACTGTAAGGAAACTTGCCATGAATAATTATTTAAAACACTTGCGATGCTGAAAACATAGTATAACAATAGAAGATGCATGGTAGCAGGTTGTTACTGTATCTTCCACATTTGAAGAATTGTTCATAAAAAGACTTGGCAGATGATGACCAAAAACCCATTTTTTATTTAGATACAACATAATTTATTACACTGCTATGTAGCTACCAATCCCTTTTATTTCTAGTATAGCAATTAAAATTACACTTTGAGTACTAATTCTATGTACATGCATGAATCATTAATTAGCATTAACTTCGTTAATACATTCAAATTAAAAAATTAAAAGAATAAAATTAAATTGGTATTGTTTCAAGTAGCTTTCAAAATAAAGGAAAGACATCATAGACACCTAAAAAAAAAAAGTTTATTTCCATGTATAATTATACATGGACATGCACATGTTAAAGGTGTAAACTACTATACACGGCTTGTACTTGTTCACATGTACATGTATATATGTACACCAATTGGAATGGAAACATCAAAGAGCAACATGGATAATGTATAGGTAACCCATATTGTATATGTAGGCTGCTTAAACATATGGATATTTATGCATACATGTACATGTATATTTTTGTGTTCTTGAATGGTTATTGGTGCCTCAATCTAATATAAAAGAAGTGCATTAAATAGAATACACCCCCTATGGAAAATAGGAATGACGAAGCACAATGGGCCCCAATGAAACAGACAGAGTTGGTACAAGAAAACATAAAATTGATTATATACTATTCTATTGTGAATTCACAATGCACAGTTTTCTTTTTACACCCTATAATTTCACAACACAATTTTAAGTAATTGAAAACTGATTTATTTGCAATAGCTAAGGTGCTGGCAAGCTTTAAGGGCTTCAGTGACACTTACAATTAACTATATACCATTGTACATGTAGCTTCATGGTAAAATGAACAACCATTGAATTAAAAAAGCTACCCACAAACCACACCCATTAACTCACATTTATCAATTGATTACTGAGAATTGACCAGCCTGTATCTTTAGTTCTGAATGTCCTAATCGAGAGAGCGAGAGACAGAGAGAGAGTTTGACATTACAATTAGACACAATAAATCCAATACTTTCTTGTAGTAGCAGACTAGCACACACTACGCTATTGAATTGGTCTGGGGACCCGCCCCTTCGCAGAGTGGAAGGGTCTGGCAACACCCGTACACAGTAGTTCTACAGTGCAGCTTAAATTCTGGCTACGCTGTAATTGGAGAATTACGAAGTGTGTCTCAATTCTAACTGACCCTAATGTATTGCTTCACGTGACTTAAATTTAATATTAATGATAAATTAACGTGTTAATTGAAATTCCTTTTGCTGCAGTAGATGTTTCCAGACCCTAAGCTCCCACTCCGTGAAGGAGCGGGTCCCCAGACAACTATTGAATAGGCATCACAAAGTGGTACATGTACATCTCGTATTATACATCTCTGTATACATTTGACCTTTTCATCCATTCTGTAAATTTAGTTCAATTTATTATGTATTGTACACTACTTATGGCTTAAACTAAACCCAATAAGTATAAGCTTGAACCTGCTGAAAACACAAGAGGTATCTAGGCAACCAGAAAGGAATGTAATTAAACATTTCATGACTTACTAGAACAACACAATACCTTTCTGGGGTAACTAAAGGCTATACATTGACCTGTTACATAATGACAATTGTATACATGAATGTTGATCTTAAAAAACATGAGAATGTAAAAAAGGCTATTTTTTTCAACTCATTTGTGATACACAACAGCACAGCTTTAGGCATTGTTACTTTTGACTTGTTAATGTGTACTGTTCAATGAGTCAATGACCGCTGTACATTGTAGAGCAATTTTATGAGTACAAAGAACCTGTATGAAGTATATAAATGTACATTTAAGGTACTTAAAGGGAAAGTCATTTTTTAACAAAAGATACACAAAATTAATCCACTTTTAAACAATCTGTTATGCCAACCAAAATACATGTACATGTATGTGTAGGTAATTAAATTACTACAATTTACCACAATGGGTTTTGGACATGTACACTGTAGATTGTACGTACACTGTAGATTGTACATACAATGTATATGTACATACATGTAACATGTAAATTCATACTTCATAATATGTATGTACAGATAAAAATTCTATACACATGTACTGTATGTGGTTTAGTATTGTGCAACTACAATGTGGTTTCATACTGTGCATGATTTGCACAATGTACCTGCCCATCAAAAGACAGCTAGACAAACATTGGTTTATTCCCTTCATTAAAAATGGCTACAGTTTAGTCACAGTACTATATAGGGCATATTATATAAGCATAACATTAAAACAGTACTGGGACAGTGTTAACCCTTTATACACAAGACGTCCATATACTGGACAGCAATAAAATTTAAAAAAAAAAAGGGTGACCATTGCCACATTGTACAGTACATACCAGTGAACACATGGGCAGTGTATTGCTTCAAATAAACAGAGTAGCTATATGACTCTATGAGCACCAACTACACTGACCTAAAACAATAGAAGTGCATGATACATGTAAACATGCATTTAATCACATACATGTACATGTAGTTGCACTGATGAAATCAATGTGCTTATAGAAGCATTTTTTCAACTTTGATCTTGAAAAAAAAAAGCTTAATTGACGAGCATCTGCTTGAATTACCGAGAGGTACTGAGTAGCCTATATACAGCAAACTGACCATCTAATTTAGTACCCAACACAAAAAAAAAACACAGTATGTCAGTTTTTCAAAGCAATGACTTTTCAATTATGCAAGGTGTGGCCACTGATACATCATACACATTAGAAATTTAGAATTCAATTCACAAGCATGTTTCATTTAGCTGAAGATTAACTAACACTTGCTTCAAGCTGCCTAGCGGTGTAAGCCAGTCAGTCTGTCACTAGTACGATTCAGGAGCCTCTTCTCAGTATTTCATGTGTTAACCATATCATGAATGAAATGATGCTCTAACACAAAAAGCATTTGCTTATTTAAAGCCCACTCACATTGTTCTATAAATTTTTACAAGCCAATGAAACATGTACCTGTACATATACATGTACATGTACACATACATGTAGGTATATACTGGATTAACAATTAAATGTGACCATATTTTCGAAAAACTATTATCTATCACAAAAATTCAGGAATTCAAAATTTGGCACATAATATAATGGTTACATTCTCAATTGACAATGGAACTTTAACTGTCTGTAACTCTCCTATGCATAAGTGAAGATATGCTTAAAAACTTGCTGTACTGACCAGGTGTAGAAAGGTGGACGATTTGCCAAGTTGCAAATCAATAAAGACAAAACACCAATCGCAATCATAAAAAAAAAACAACTATTTCGGGTTTTTTATTTCAACCGTAGGTGCTGTCAGAAACTTTTGCAATTAATGTACAAATTATATAACAAGCTTGAAAATAACTTTTTTTTTTGACAAATAACAGCTTTTCTCAAACATGTCACAATAGTATGGTAGTGGGTGGCACTAGTGAAACATTGTGCAAGAGCAAACTATGACACAGGTTGCAATGTGGTTTTATTAAAAGAAAACCAGCCCCAAGTCTTGCCTATGTTGTATAAACTTTTGATATGCTTCTTAATGAAGGAAAAAAACCACAACCTCCATATAGGTTTTTAACAATAGTGCACACACAATTATGAACGATATGCATGCAAAATTTGTGTTCTTAAATGATCCTTGCTTGGTGCTTGGTGGGCCCTTTATGGAGGGGTTGTACTGAACATGGACATAGTACATCTCTAACACAAGGACACTTCTCACTAAAAAATATTGATTTATCGGCCACAATATTCAAAGACAGCATTTAGAGGAATGAAGAATTTACTCTCCATAAATAAAATATATGTACATGTAGGTGCTCTCATTATCACACCTATTAGAACCCTGTACATGCAAAACCACACATTTAATATATTCATAAACTGTACATAACGTAAGTGAATACATGGAAGAGTAGGAATTGTTAATGTGACGTTCCAAGTTGATCTTTGGTTCTTGACTTTTTTATTTCCTTAATAATGCAGAATAGTGTGTGTGTGTGTGTGTGTTGTTTGAAGTGTGGCCTGAACCTCAGGTCACGAACCCTGAACTTTGAACCGTAGTACACAACAGGGTGCCAAGAAAGCTCCAACAAAACATCATAAATGCACTTACACCCAACCATGCAGCCTCAGCCGAAGAACGAGGGCAGTGACCATTACGAAAGTGTTCCTTGTGCATGACTAGCACAGATACACACACACATATACATGTGTATATACCACATACATACATACAGACGCACACGTGTACCGTATATACATTTTTTTTCTCGGTGTGGATCCACTATACATATGGAATATTGAACATTAAGAGAAAGATAAAGCGCGGTCACACTCAACTCTAAATCACCAGCATGATACACACCAAAAATATATATGGAAGGATGCCCTGCCCTTGAGAAGCAGGAATGGGGATTAAGAATTCTTCATGGTCCAACTCTCACCACTACATCCTTCCTTGTGTTATGCGTTAGGGACTAAAATGCGCCACTTAAAAAACGTTTCCTAAAAGGGGTTTAATACTACACGGGGTTTAATACTACACGGGGTTTAAAATTGAATATATAGGGAAACAATACAGCACATTCCAGGCATACCACACCATGTTAATTAGCATTAACAATCAAAATTTCAGCTGTTGTCTCAATATAAGATTATAAAAATTAATTCACAGGTCCACATGAGTGGACAAATACATAACTTGCTATACAAATTGGATATTTGGTGTAGGAGACTTGCTAAAAAGATTGAGTTGTCTGTCTACGATGCAGATCTGACTGGTGGTGCTACTTATGAGTACAACTTGAAAATTTTTTTGATGATTGATGAAGGCACGGTACGTGTAAGTTGCTCGAACATATACACAAACACACATAAGTATAACACTAAGTTCTGGAAACAGTGTACAGGGGATCCAAACACCATAAGTGTCTGTTTTCTCAAACAAAATTCAGTGTAAACCTTAACTCAGTGACATATGGGTTATGCTAATTATGTTAATTAATTCTCCAATAATAAACACTGTGTCTCACATACAAATACTTGTGCATACATGTAGGTGCTGTCTTGTGTCCATGTCTGCACGCGCGCGTGTTTGTGTGTGTGTGTGTGCGTGTGTGTATGCGTGTGCGTGTGCATGTGCGTGTGTGTGTGTGTGTGTGTGTGTGCCATACACATTATCAATTTATCACACCATGGTAATGGGGTGGCCATAGGATTACAGACTGTAACAACAATGGGGGGTGGCTATGTGGTTTGGGAACCTGAGTAACAAAAGGGGGATGCTGTGGGAAAGAGACCTCCAAGGGGGAAAGAGACCTCCAAATCATTATTATACAAGTTTTCATTAAAAGGACTTTTCATTATGGAGGTTCCACTGTATACTGGTATACATACATGTAGTGATGCAATTAGCCCACACTGTGCGACACATCAATATAAGAAAGTTTTAGCAAGACATGGTAGGAAAAGGTCAAAACTCCCACACATTTAATTAACAACAAGCCATTGCATCATTATGTAAAGCCTATCCAGCATCAACGTAACGTCCCACTAGTGTCATATTGTGAATTAGGCTTAAACCAGGCTCAAGATATTGCTAGCATAATCTACTGATTCAAACCTTGAGCATAATGAATGTGTTTGGGTGAATATGAACACATTCATGTATATGAACGAAAGGTTATATATTAAAACTGGAATCCTAATAAGGAAACGTTGGCTTTACCTCTCATATTAGTCTGGTGGTCCACCCACTTGGCATGCAAAGTAATTATAATCAATTTTAAACAATAATTATAGGTTTTTGACTATTTGTAATTGGCCATTATACCCTCAACCTGCTTTAATCACATAGCCATAACAGAAGAGCATATTAATAAAATGTGAAACAAATAACAAGCTACCTAAAAGACAATTATTTACTTAGCCACACCCCTTATAGTAATGTAATGTAGAAAAGTACCTGCCAGGCTATAATAAGTTATTCACGTAGCTATAGGCCTCTACCTAACAGAGCACCATATTACATTTAAGTTTTGGGAATTCAACAACACAATAACCAACAATGAAATGTACTGCAAGACCTTCATCTGAAAATGAAGTTCACATTCCTATATATTTGCATGTACGGCTAATGAGTAAAGTGCTTAAGAGTGTACCCAGGTCTGCAACTAGATAGATTTCGTAGGGCACTGTAGAGCACATTTTGCATAGCAGCCATCCAAACTTACTAGCAGAATTACATGAAGCTACTGCAACTGCTGGTATTGTAAAATTCTGTGTTTGCAAACATTTGATGTAGCGCACACGGAAAAATCCTAGTTTTTTTGTGCTTGTCCTTGAAAGATGCAGAGGATGGAGTTTAATGATATGCATGAAGTGCGCACGTGAGCTTGAATGACGCATGTCCAACCTCCTCTGGAAATACACTTATGAAACTTAAAAGGTATGCTAGCTGTTAGTAGTGCCTGTTACTAGTAAATGTGTGTGCATTGTGTAAGTGTTATCAACAAATCATATGCCTACAAAACTTTGATACCCAGCATAAATTGACTGACTTGATATTGGACACAATGCTTAAGGGTACACTATACGTGTAAGTGTTCCACACGTTAGTCTCTGCCTTAAGTCGATCAGGTGTATTATGGAGTTTGAGTTGTTTGCCCATGAGAAACTGTACTGATCTCTTTGCATGACGCTATACTGACCTTAACTACTTCAATGTGCACAAATACGACAATCAAAGTTTTGTTCAAGTCGGCAAAGATATCAGTCATTTAAGAGTAGCTTGTAGTCAAGAAACTGAGTATGGGATAATGGGAGATGGTGCATGTACATGTATACACATGTATTTTATGGGTGTTCCAAGCTCTGTATACATGTATGTTAACACTGACTATTTTGCACACACGTGTGTGTGTGTGTGAACTTCACTGACACTCCGCACTTAATGTCAATGGAATCTATAGTGTATTAAGCTGTGTGTTTGTCAAATCACATTTATATCAAATGAAACAAGGGCTTGGCATTTTAGTGCTTTCATTAATACATGTACTGTACATCAACATGGCATTTTGATTTTGCATAAAGTCAAGGTAAGGGTTAGGTACATGTACATGACCACAATAAAAAGTTTCCTTTCCCCTCATAGAGCTTTACATTATGGACTACAGACACACCCACATAAACTTCATCTCTACATGTACAAATGTAGGCATATACAGTGTACATGTATGTACAAAAAATCTTCAAACCAAATAAACTTACAGGCAGAAGCTAGTGTACATGTAAGTTAAGGTGGTGGGTGTGTATAAGTTAATTATTTTTCGGCAAGAAATCTTTAACTTGCTTTAGCTTCGCTGTGGATAATAAATACTTAGAAATAATTGCCAAGGCAGTGAAAGAGCCAAGCACTGAGCTTGTTGTTGTTTTCTTCTTTACACAAAACGAATAGATGGCTATGTTATGCCTTGATGAAAATTTAGTTTCTTGTAACGCTTTATTCTCACAAACGGGCTATCAAACATGGTTTAAATAGCAGCTAGTAACCTTGCTACGTTGAGAAATTTCAGTTATTGTTTAGTATTTTGAAGAGTGATACTAAAATGTGTTCTTGACAGTCGGATAAAGAAATATTTAACCTTATTACTTCGTTTTAAAGCTCTATTACTGAGATATCTCAACATAGCCGCCTCCGGAAGACTTCTAAAACGGCTTTTCACGGCTTACTATATTCCTGAAGTTCGTTACTGTGGCATAAAGCGTCACAAAAAAACCATAGTCTGCTGCATCATATTCGCCATTGTTAAAGGCATTACTACACGAAATATGAATGGAAAACTATCAATTTTAATACAGTGTAACTATACTCAACCACCACCTTCACTACATTGTACATGTATAACTACACAGGCATAGCATATCAGTGATATCACACAAGCTAGCAGGCGCTGATTTTAAATGGCATTAACTTTGGGGTGTGGCTATACGAAACAACTGAAACACACAAACTGCAACAAATAACTCAATTAAGTAGCTATGCTTGGGAAGGCTAGCCCATCAAAGTTTTACATTCATGTAGGTATAATACAAATGTTTTAACAAAGGATTAGAGATACATGTAAGTACAGTACGCACATGTACATGTACTTAACAATTAAAGTCTCAGAATTAAAAATTTCATTGTTGAAAATTTGCGGTTAAATAGCTGTATCAGAGATTACATGTAATTATTATAGAATTTAATAAACTACATGTACACCAACCATTGGATCAATAATGAAAGAAAGCTGTCTCCTACCCAGCATTTTTCCCCCATGGACTCATGATGCATGTGTACTATAGACCTCTTTCTCAATAACAATGTAGATCACCTTAATTGTTCTCTGTAGTAAATCATTACTTCGTTGTACGTGTAATCAGGCCTGGGGTCGCTTATATAGTTGTGATTATGATTGCGATTACAGCAGGATTATACATGTATGGTATCTTGCCAACCTTGATGAATATCGATAGGTTATCGTATAATGGCATTAGGATTACTGGCAGCAACTTCTTCAATATTAACCACT
>JAYJLX010041337.1:0-14306 GCA_036873525.1 Chalinula nematifera
TGTTCCAATATGGGTAATACTATCAGTAGAATAGACTGGGTATCATATGGTAACCCTACTATAGATGGGTATGGTAACCCTAGTCTGGGACAATACCATAGTCATGCCAGTAGAATGATTGTCGAAAACACTTGTCTGGGTAAAAGGAAATGTGCTGTGCCAATGGACAAGGATCTGTTCTTTGCTGGTAGTGGTGAAAATGGTCTCATGGGAAAGGGTTGGCGTTTTATTTCTGTGTTTTTCTGTAATCATCGTACTTAAACACACTATCTACCGTAATATACATTATTTACCCTCCCCTCCCCAGCTGCAGTTTAACTGACTTTATAGTCATATCATAATCATTTATCATCCATTCAGTTTCTCTTATTTAGTTCAGCATATTTACATCTAGTATTTTTGATTGTTGTATTTCCTTTTTTTTTTTTTTGCAGTATTTTTGTACTTTTATATAATTTTGCTGAACATTATTGAAAAAGGAGTCTATAATAATGAAATTAATTGATCTGCATGGTTATCAATTACAGTAGTACAGGGAAAACCCCTTTTCTATCCCCTCCTCTATATCATATGCTCAGTGTCTGAGTCAGTGAGGCACTTTGACACTAGCTTTCTGGTGTCTGCTTGGCCGCAAAAACTGCTACATACTGTTTGGCTCTATATGCCTGAGCACAAGCTGTTTATCAATTAATCCCTAGTGTGTTTGGTGTTTGGAGAATATTATAATTACGATGTTGTTTCGCTGCCAACAGCTGTCCATTCTTCTGGCTTTGTTCTTCTCGTGCTGTGGTACCAC
The DNA here is from genome assembly GCA_036873525.1 of Chalinula nematifera. Taxonomy (NCBI): domain Eukaryota; kingdom Metazoa; phylum Porifera; class Demospongiae; order Haplosclerida; family Chalinidae; genus Chalinula; species Chalinula nematifera. Next base: position 797 of record JAYJLX010041337.1, read on the forward strand.
CTTCTCGACTAGTCTCGCCAACCAACCTTCTTCCTTGAGCTCATTGCTGACAGATGAGCCCACTCTAGAGAAGAAAGATGCAAATCCATGTATAGAGTACGTGAACAGTGTTCAAGAGTTTGAATCGACAATATGGGTGCTCCATAACGACTACTCATTATGTATGATGCCCAACGAGCCTCATAAGGTGAGAGGCTTATTAAAAACTCTTTTGAAGCTAAAGAGAACTTCAAGTAATGTTTGTAGATTATTTTGACAATATTCTGTCTCTTTCTCAGACCCTTAGAGTTCACACCAGGCTACGCAATAGTACAGCAGACCTTGTTCATCCTGTTGTCTTTGTCACTCGCTCCAATAGTCGTGTACAAACATGGCAACTCCCCTTTAAACATGAAGAGTAAGTTAACCTCTCTCTCTTCCTTCACCATTATTGTCATTTAGACATCTACAGTTTATATTTCAACAAAACAATTTTAGACTTGAAGAAAAATGTGCGTATATAAATGAATGAAATGGATTTCTATCATAATTATTATAATAATACCATATTATTCCTACATATGTTATACCTATATACAAACCTATGCACATATGTCAACAACATTGTTCCCTAGTAAACAAAAGATATTGTATGTTCAAAAGGTCAAAGGATTATATATTTTACCTGTGTATAACAATTGCTAATACTTGCACAGGGAAACCGAAAGTGTTTACTTAATCCACTAACAAAACTGTTCTTTAAGTCTTTATGGCTCAACCTGATTCTTTATATGAAATTATGAATCAAGTTTAGTTAATGATTGTTTCTAATTCTCTATCAATAGCTCTAAGGTTCACTATAACAGCTCCAAGCATACCATATGCCGAAACCCACAGGCTAACGATTCTTCTCCCATTATACTATATATGGATACCTTCACTAGTAGTGCAGATGATATGGAATATTCGTTTGAGTTCGAACCAGTGGAGCAGTTTGTACTCAAGTTAGTTTAGCTCATCTGTTTGTATTAACTGAGCCTGTTTGTTGTTTGTCTTGTTACCCTTTTAACCCAGTCCTAGTGTGAGGGATACAGCGTGTGTACATTAATGTGTGTATGTGCCTATGCGTGTGTGTTTGTGTGTGTTACTTATTAAAAGGTTCACTTCAGTGGTCAGTACTGATAAAGAAAATTGTTCCAGAAATTTAAATTTCTTAAAAAAATTTTGATCACAAAAGATTTTAGTAACAGAAAGTTTATTAATATTTTAGATTATTTGTTTTTTTTAAATCTTGGGTTTTAATTGATATTTAAAATGGCAGCTTTATGAAGTGTGTCTGCAAAGTCAATAAGGGATTGCATGTACATGTACTTGGTTAAAAATTGACTTTTTTTCCTACCATTTATACATGTACATACACATGTACTGCATGTATTGTCAGGAAGTGTACTCAATGCCTTCTTATGTAGCATTTGGGATTCACACTTTAATGCTATTGTTTAACTAAAGTATCATAGTATCAGAGTTATTGTATTTTACTTGTGGTTAATTGTAGCTTTTCGTTTTAGTTTCACTTCATGTACATGTACATAGCTCTAATGTACACTGTACATGTATATAGAATCAATCGATAATTATCAGTATGTATATACATGTACATGTATTGAATCATTGACAGTAACTGTTAACCCTTCACTGTCTGTGATAGTGTGAATAGTAAAGCAGGTATCCAAGTGTCTAGTAATGTGTATGTATGTGTTGAAGTATACATATCCATACTACTCAATAGATATTAGTAGTGTTTATTATTATTACTAGCTGTGTATTGTATTTACATGTATTTATCTGTTTTCTCAGTTTAACAAATAATGTGACCTTCAACCTTTCATTCAATAACCCTCAGGTAACTGTATAAATAATCCTTATAAAAATCGTTTCATTTTATTGTAATAATTGAATTGTTGAATTGTTCCCCTCCCCCCTTTCTTTTTATCAGTTATATTATTTCGGATTCCCCCATGGTATTGATACGGTTCGAGTTGTGGCGAGCTCTAACAGTAAAGAATCAACCAAGTGTGCCATTGTATCTGTACAGAATGCCTCAGTAAGGACAATACATGTACATGTAGATAGTTTTTGTACTATTTGAATTTAGGCCCCTCATTAAAGTTGCAGTGTCTTAACATTTAGTAATCTTGCTGTAGCTCATATGTTCCTTGTTATTGTTGTAATGTACATGCTTATTTTACATGATTTGTTGAGTGATTTAGTAATACTGTAGACGGAACTATGAAGTAATTTTTTTTTTACCAAAATGGCATATTAATGTTTTAATAATTGGTGGGTACAGCTAATTGTAGTGTAACTGTAATTAAAGTACAACTGATTGTTTTGCTTTATATAATGGATACAACTAATTGTCGTTATTTCGCAAGTATTTGGGGAAGAAATAAAAACCAATATTATTAAAAAAAAAAAAAAAGAAAAATTATTACCCCCGGTATAAATATAAGAAATAAAAAAAAATAAAACAAATAAAAAAAAAAAAAAAGTACTGCGTTGGCCGGGAGTCGAACCCGGATCTACTGCTTGGAAGGCAACAATGCTAACCGTTACACCACCAACGCTTCCTTGTACATGCTTTTGATACATGTGTGTATATTACTGTACATGTACTCTGCACTTTAGTGTTCCCATTTTTCTTTGTCCTCTCAGTGTCCTGTGAATGACCAACTGGATAATGCTAGGTCTAAAGGCATATTTCAGACAATGACAGCCTCGGCTTCACTAGTTGTCACAGCTGTAAGTTATCACCAGAAACTGCTATTTTTATCAACTACTTGTGTGCTACTCTATGTAGAGTAAAGTTGGACATAAAGATGGTTTCTTCATTGTCGTTGTCGCTGCTAATGAGGAAATATGTCACGATCGAAGTGAAAAGGACCTGTTTAATACTCATAAGGATGACGGTGTCGTATACTATGATACTGATGATGATTCCGAATCATACGAGATTACTCTCAAGGTTGAGAAACTGCAGTCAGGTTAGAGATAGAGAGGGTCAAGGGAAGGGAGGAGATGAATGAGGAAGGGAGAAACCAAGAAGAGCAAAGAAAGAAGGACAAGAAATGGAGGGAAAAGGACAGGGAGAGGGGGAGGTGAATTGGTAACAAAGAAACTGTCAAATGTGACAATAGAGATGCGAGACTGTGTTATACATGTTAAGGCTGGTTCACAATATTTTACGCATTGGAAATTTCCAAATCTGTAATCTTGATGCAGACGAGACGGCAGATTAGAACAAATTTCTATTCCAGTGTATTCAACGCTCTAGCGTCATATTGTGAACCAGCCTTTAAGAAGAGACGGGTGGTTGGAAGGTGTTAGACAAATAGAGGGGTGAAGAATGGGTCACTGTGGTTTACATTTAAATTTTTTTATTATGATTCGTTATTATTCCATCAGCCCAGAGTTATGGATTCCCCATTACCTTACCTGTGATTATATTCTTTGTGCTGGGCATTGTGAGTATACTGTTCTTCCTCATACCATGTGTACAGTGGTAAGCTATGCATGTACACTGTACATGTATACATATTGTATGTGTGTATATACCGACGTACATGTACTGTACTTTATCTTTACTGTAATCTAATCTACAATACTACACTCTATTATGTGATGCTAGCCAAGCATTTTGTTTTGTGAATGGTTTGACCTTTTGGTGACAGTTCAATGTGGAAATTGACTAGAATTCTAATAATGTTTATGGACTTATTACATTATTCATGTCATTTATTTCATGTATAGTACCTTCATTCTGTTCAAGTGCAAGGATTGCTTTACTATGACGTGCTGTGCTCGGGAGAGAAATGATTGTGAGTATGTATTTTTAGTAACAGTACTTCCCTTGTGCTGTGCATGTGTACATGTATGCACGTTTGATAATACACTGTATTTATTGTTGTAATTATTTATTGATTCTAAGACAGCATGATACAGCACGATACTGTAGCTAATTTTAGTAAAGGTAATTATTAAGTAATAGAATAAAATAAGAGTTAAATTTATCACAGTGTGATTAGTAATGATTTTGTCATTAGATGGCGGACTATTGGAAGTCACAGAGGAAGATAATATCAATGAATCAACTGGTATCGCTAATCGTAACACAGCTTATGGAGCCACCAATGTTCAGTACCAGTCAGGTCAGTGGATAGTTTACTGCAACATAAAGTACAGTACATGTACATCTCACATGAACGCATGGTTGTATTGTTTAGGAGTCCTTATACACAGCTGCTACATGGTATGCCTGCCTATATGCTGAGAAGCAAATGTTTCACACGTGTATGTATATGTATTGTACATGTAGCACTTCCTAAGGACAGTTTTAGTTCAATCCTATAAACTTGTTTCTCATCTCTACAGAGTCAAGTGGTGCTGAAAGAAGACCGGATTCCTCTTGTATGTATATATGAATATATTGTGTGTACAGTACTTGTGTATACTGTACAGTTTTACTAAGTTTATATATGCATTTGTATATGTGTGTATTTTTTTTTGTCTTCTTTTTCTCAGTTTTTGTTGCGGGTATATTCAGATCTCTACTGTCTGTGGTTAGTTTATACATGTAGTTCTATTGAGAATGAACTGTGAAACTGTCTTGTTAGTTTTCCTCAATATGGCCTTCATGACAATCTGTCAAAGAGACCAAAAGCTAATTCACACTAATTTATATGTACTGTACTTCTACTATAGCATTGAGTCATTATTATCCAGCTGTGTGTCTGTTTGTGTGTGCTTGATGTTGGAACTATACATGTGTTTGTTACATTGTACATACATTATTAATTTATTTGCCGTTCCTTTTTCCTTTTCGTGCTGTATAGAAAGAAAGTGAACTTTTCATTTCTGACTTAACTACGAAAGGATATACTGATCTAGAGAGGAGTTATAAAGTATATGGATGGTAAGATTACCCTCACCCCCCCCCTCCCCCCCCTTCCCCCCCTCCTCTATTTATTACTACTATTACTGTATTATTACTGCTGTATTAATGTGTATATAGGAACACAGTGACAGTGGGTATATTCTATGCTTTACCTGCTTTTCAACTTGTGTTCTCACAACAAATGGTACGAAACATGACGATACATAATATGTTTCATACGTTATGTTCCCCTTCCCTCCTGCCCCCCTCCCTCCCCTTTTTAATAGATCCTAAATGAAAATGGTGATCAAGATCTTTGTTATTATAATTTCAAATGTTCCCATCCCTTTGGTGCTCTAAGGTACATGTACATGTACCCATGTACTGCTTATTGGTATTGAGCAATTTCCTGACTAACACCACATGTTGATCATGATGTCCATGTGTTGATCATGTGATGTCCATGTGTTGATCATGTGATGTCCATGTGTTGATCATGTGATGTCCATGTGTTGATCATGTGATGTTCATGTGTTGATCATGTGATGTCCATGTGTTGATCATGTGATATCCATGTGTTGTTACACATGATCATGTGATAAATGTAATGTAGAAATGCAATTAAAAGTTCACAATTAGTGGCTAAAGGTCAATTGTATCCTACCTCATCCTCTTGATGTGATTTTTGTTTTCCCTTTAGTGCATTCAATAATGTTTGGAGTAATATTGGTTATTTCATTATGGGGCTGACGTTCCTTGGTATAGTTGCAGTAAGGTATAGTATATAATACATGTACATTATACAGTACAACAGATGGGGTGACTTTACATATACATGCAGTATCTTTCATTGTTATTATTAGCTGAGCCTTAATTACTTTCAATTTCAGAAACTACAAAGCTAATAAAGAAAGGCTAACAAATAAAGCTAAGTTTGATGTAAGTTTCATCATTTTGTATGTATTTTTAATTACAATTATTTCTTCCATAGAGTTTTGGAGTGCCACAATTTTTTGGTGTCTACTATGCAATGGGTATGTACCATGTACATGTTAGGATGTTCTAGTTTATTTTTCTTTCTCTCTCTCTGTGTGTGTGTGTGTTTGTATAGGATTTGCATTAGTAATGGAGGGTTTTATGAGCTCCTTCTACCATATCTGTCCCAGTGATAATAATTTCCAGTTTGGTAAGCATGTACATGTACCTACACATGTAGTGTACAGTATAATACAGATGTATGCATTTAGTCATTAGACAGTGTTAGTGCAGTAATGCATGTATGTGTACAGAGTACATGTATACAATACATTTATATGTATATTATTCTGTATAACTATAATGCGTTCAATCTACTATATGTTACTATATGTAGATACTGCCTTCATGTTTATCATTGGTGGATTGCTAATAGTGAAGATGCTCCAGGCCAGACATCCAGATATTCAAGCCAATGCTTTCGTTGCGTTCTTTTGTTTTGCAGTCGTGACGTTCCTCACTTTCATTGGCATAGTTAGTTGAATAAACTCTTGAGGGGCATACATGTATGTGTAATTGTTAATTTGCTCTATTATATTAGTTCTAAGGTATGCTTTACCCTAAATACATTTATACATTTGCTGAGGGCGGACATTAATCTTTTCTCATTCATATTGCATTGACAATGATTAACATATTGTACGTGTACTGTACATGTAATAACTACGAACTGTGCATGTATACATCTTAATAGTACATGCATGTATGTATGTGTGTATGTGATTTATGTTTAAAATATTATTTAATCAGTACAAACACACTTCACTGTCATATTCAGTATTAGCATACAACAATTTTATACCCTGCCCCTCCCTCTTTCTTTGTTATTAGTGGGAGTGGTCAAAGACATATTGGGAAACCAAGTTCTCCTTGGGTATCATAGCACTGATAGGGATTGTCATGTTTGCGACCTCTTACTATTTCTTCCATGGTTGGACTATCGGAAATATTTTAAGTTAGTTTAGATATTTAGAATAATTATAATGTATATAAAGACCAATTATTATTCATTACTTGATTATCCTTATTTTTTTTCAAAGAGCTGGAAACATACCGTAGTATCAGGGATTGGTTTGTTAGCTGGTGTGTGTTGTGTAATAGTAAGGAGAAAACCAAACGTTTCCTACCGAAACACCCGGTTAGTTTTAGAAGACTGCTTCCAAAATTTTCTTATCTTATATACGTGTACATGTAACGTTAAAGGCTGGTTCACAATATTAAACACACTAGAAATTTCTGAATATTTTCGTAAGCTCAATACAGACAAGACAGCAGATTAGAACAAATTTCTATTCCAGCGTCTTGTGTAGCAATCCAGCATTATATTGTGAACCAGCCTTAACAGATACATGTACGTATTGCTAATTTCCTTTTTTTTTTCTTTTTGTTTTAGTACCGATTTTGTAAAGTGACACTCCTGGTGGTATTGAATTTTGTATTGTACGTTGGTATACATGTATATAAGAGTATAGTACATGTACATGTATTTTTATTTCATTTACATGTTTTCATACTGTGTTATTGTGTGTGTGCTTTAATGTTAAATGACACACATAGGCCTGATTTACTATACAAGTTGATAAAGTTTGCTTGATTTTTTATGAAATCACTCTTTGTCTGCTTGTGTTTATGTTTTATTGTTTTGTTTTTGTCTTGCTAGTGGTCTGGTGATGGCACTGAAAGGAACTGGTATAGCCACTATTGTACTTGCTCTGTTCATAATCAACTTTCTAGTCCTTTTACTGCTTTACATCATTTGCAAGGTGATTTGTATGAAATAATTATAGCAATACTAACCATTGGCTTCTGTCCATGAGTCAAAGTGAACTTGGCTTTCCTTTTGATTGAGAAACTTTGGCATGAATCAGAGGGTGCACTTTAATTAGAAAAAATTTATAAGCACAACAGGAATATACATTGTAACTTGTTGTGGAAAATTGAGTATCTTTTAATTAATAAGTATCCCTTAGTTTTGGTTATCCCTTTCTTTTTTGATCACCAAACTACAAAAATAATTAATGAAAAATTAAAATGAGTAAATGCTTGTAATGCAACCACCGTATTTTACTAACTGACTGAAATATCTATTCCACAATAGATATAATATTATACAGTACATGTACATGTACTGTAGTGTATTTAAATGTAATATGTATTGTTCTCCACTGTAGCTGCGGTATCGTGAACCATTGACTCTAATGCCTGTGGTGTTTCTTATACTCCTTGGTGCTTGTTGGGTGTGTTCATTCTGGTTTTATACTCACGCAGTCTCTCAGTGGGAGGTAAATGCATATTCTAGTCTATTGTAAAATAAACACCAGTATAAGCAGGCTAGTACACGCTGCATCACATGGCCATGTGTAATTGTATACAGTATAACCTTACATGCTACACTTAAATGTTACTTTTATTTTGATATTACCTATAGAACTCGCCAGCCAATTCACGGAAACTAAACAAGGAATGTATCGTTCTAGAATTCTATGACAACCACGATATATGGCACTTCCTCTCGGCTGCTGCCATGTTCTTTTCATTCTTGGTAAGCCATTTAAATAAAATAAAGATGGGGCAAAGAGAGGGAGGGACAGAGGGAGGGTTGGACATATACGTCAATGCTCATGTGACCATATACAGGATGCTCGAAGACAGTTATTACTTGAATGACTTGAAAATTGTTTGTACCTTTTATAATTCTTCAAATTTAAATGATTGTAAAGGTTGGAGTAAGAATTCATGTTGCTGAAGAAGCATATGCAATTGTTTCTTTTGTGTGACCGCAACTTAAACAGCACTATAGTGTTCTTGAGTAAAATATTGCACGAGCAACGATTCTCTTAAGCCTGGTTTACAATATGACACAGGCGTGATGTTGTGTGGGCGATTTGACCTTTTTGATGCAACATTTGGAATAGACTAGGATTCTATTCCAGCGTCAACGTAATGTCCCGCAAGCGTCATATTGTAAACCAGGCTTTACTCTTTGAGTGTATTCCAGCATAATTGATAAGAAGGACTAACAAAATACCGCATATTTTATAAGTAGTCCTCTTATCAATTATGCTGGAATACACTCTAAGAGTTAAGGCTGGTTCACAATATGACGCTAGCGGGACGTAATATTGACGCTGGAATAGAATCCCAGTCCATTCCAATGTAAACGTTGCGTCAAAAAGGTCAAATCGCCCACGCAACGTCGCGCTAGCATCATATTGTGAACCAGCCTTAAGAGAATCGTTGTTCGTGCAATGTTGTGTTTTTGCTTGTACATACATGTAGCTTAGCTAACTTTGACCACACCTCCATACTCTCAACTACATGTATATGTACTTCAGAGTATACCTATACTTGCTATACCTATAGACCTAGTGTCGTCCCCAGACTCCCATGAGTGAAAGAAAGTCTGGCTCACTGAGTCAATTTCTTAGCCCAGGAAGTGAAATCATGATGCAAACTTTGATTACGTTTGATTACTTATAACGCACAAACCCATCCCATTTGATTACAGTGAAATGACCACTTGTATGGGTTTGCAGTCATCGATGTTTTTAAACAAATCACTGTAGCAGAAATTTCTCACTGAATACTGAAAAAAAAATCGACCCAGTAAGCCAGACTCCCTTTGATTCTTTTTTGATCATTAGATGTCTGGGGACAAGACTTCTATAGATATATGGTATAGGCCACTCGGCCATATTGTACTTGCTGTACACTATTCGATGCACTTAGAGTGAACCACACCTCTAACTTGAAGTGGTATATTTATTAATAATACCTATTTTATATGGCTTTTATTTAATCTCGTGTGCTTTTTTTTAAAATTTTAGTTTTTGTTTACATTGGATGATGGAACAAAGCACATTGAACGAACCAAGTTACATGTTTTCTGAGTCAATATAGCTCGTTATAACACAACTATTATGGGTGTGTTCATGGTGTGTTTATTATTAAACCTTTTATTACTTTCAATTTCTTTTTTGCTTTTTTTTAAAATATAGTAATTATATATTATATTATTTTTATTAGCTTTTATAATAATTTACAAAAAAGAACTTTAAAATTTATTTTGAAATTACTTCATCTGTAAAATTTACCTTGTGATATTATTCATATGTTACGGTATAATGTGTACCTTCTATAGCTAGTCTGGACAATACCACAACATGCCAGCAAACTGTGGCGATGGACAAGGATCTGTTCTTTGCTGCAAATGTACAGTATGTACGTCTCATGGGAAATGATTAGTATTTTATTTCATGGAGCAAATTATTATGCTTGAACACAGTCTATAGCTACAATATTATCCCCAGCTGCAGTACTTCAACTGAAATATGTATGGTGTTAGACTAGCCCATGCCCAGCATGCATGGCATGGATGGATGCATGCATGACCCTGCTGTTTATTCGGAAAAATTAATTAATTTTTTAATAATAATGCATTGCCCGGCGGCCATGCTCTGAGCTAACTGCTGAGGCGGTCGAGGGGGCATTATTATCTTCATAATCGTGTTTTTTTTTTTTGTTGTTGTTGTTTTTTTTTTTTTTTTTTTTTTTCCACTATTGTGTTTGGTGAATATGTTAGTTCACTACCAACAACTGTCTATTCAAATAGGCATACTTCTGGCTTTGTTCTGCTCGTGTTGTGGTACCTCATCCTCGAATAGTCTCGTGGACCAACGTGAAACTTCTTCCTCGAGCTCTTTCTCTGCATTGCTGACAGATGAGCCCACGCTAGAGAAGAGATATGCAAATCCATGTGAAGAGTACGTGCAGACTATTCAAAAGTTTGAATTAACAATATGGCTGCTCAGTGAGAACTACTCGTTATGTATGATACCCAACGAGACCGAGTACGAGACTCAACAGGTGAGAGGCTTATTGAAAAATTCATTGGAAGGAGAGCTTGTAATTAATGGCAAATATAATAATAATATTATTATTATAAAAATATAGCTAGATCTAGATGAATACGTACGTTGCATTAATTAGAGCGAGCCTTTGTGAGATTGTTGCATATGACTAATGTGATATTGCATGCTCGAGCTCCTCAATCAGATCAATAAAAATCTGTATAATTAAGGCTCAGTCGAGATCTTGTTATTATTTTGACGATATTTCTGTTTTCCATTCTGTCTCTCACGCTCTTGCTTTAATTCTCTCTTACAGACCCTTAGAGTTCATACCAGGCTACTCAATAGTTTAGACCTTGTCCGTCCCGAGGCACATCCTGTTATCTTTGTCACTCACTCCGATAGTCACGTACAAACATGGCAACTCCCCTTTATCCATGAAGAGTAAGTCACATATAGCCAGACCCTATAGCTCCTACTTGCTGCATGAAATATAGGTGTCACATCATAATTATAAAGCCTGCCATGCACTAGGCAACATTGTTGCTGGCAACATGTTGCCAGCAATAAACTTCAGGTAACATTTGGGCAACATTTGAAAACCCTTTGAAGTTTTGTTGCTGGCAAAATGTCATTACCAGCAACCTAGCTAGTGTATGCCAGGCTTTATACTATATTATTGTCTACATACTTATAATACAAGCCCATATGTTCATAATGTCAAGTAAACAACATTTTTTTCTCCATTACATACAAGTACAGTACAACCTCCAATAGTGGACACTCTGAGGAAGGGACATTGTATAATAAACTCTCAACAAAGGACACTCGTCTGTGTCCCAAATAGATTTGTCTAATACATTTTGACCTCCGAGAAGAGGACAACCTCTCTATATAGGGCAAGCACTTCAATTTATATAGGGTCCCAAAGTGTCCTTTATTTGGAGGTTCCACTGTAAACAAGAAGAGTTCAACTCTATTTATACTATGTTCAACTCGTCTACCTACAGTGTATACACTGTACTGATATTCAATTCTATGTACATTGTATGGTTTAAAGGATCATGTATTTTACATGTGATAATAAATAATCGGTCTGAAACTGAAACTTGCAGTCCCTTAATCCACTAGTAATGGTTTGATTTGATTCTATGCATGAATTATGAATTATTAATGATTGTTTCTAATTCTCTATCAATAGCTCTAGGGTTCTCTATAACAGCTCCAAGCATACCATATGCCGAAACCCACAGGCTAACAATTCTTCTCCCATTATACTATATATGGATGCGTTCACTAGCAGTGTAGACGAGTTATATTATTCATTTGAGTTTGAGCCAGTGGAGCAGTTTGTACTCAAGTTAGTTTATCCTATCTGTTTGAATCAACTGAGCTAGTCTGTTGTTTATCTTACCCCTTTAAGCTCCATAGTGTGAGGGATATATGTATGAATGTGTATGTGTGTGTATGTGTGGGTGTGTTACATGAACATTCAGTTTAGATAATCAATGCTGATAAGGCAAGTTGTTCCAGAACTTCAAAATTCTTTAGAAAGGTTTTATAATCACAAAAGCATGCTTTGATTTTAATCTTGAGTCTTGAGCAATATTGTCAAAATGGCCACCAGTGGATAAATACAAAGCCAACGGTTTGGCTATGGCATTGTATGTATGCTTATTATATAGTTGATCGGACCTTTCTTCAATATACATAATGTACGATACTGTACATGCATGTAGTCATTTATTCTTAACCCTTTCATTCCTAAATCGTTTTAATTGTTAATCTTGATTATCTTTGTTGAAGGCAACAATGTTGCATCAATGTTACATACAACATGTTGCCCTGTGTATGTTGGCCTTTAGCTCTACTACTGAAATCAATGATTTTCACATGTACTGTTAGTACTGTATTTATTCTTTTTTTTCAGTTTAACAAACAGTGTGACCTTCGACCTTTCATTCAATTACCCTCAGGTACATAACCATGCATAGTTAATAAAATCCTGACTTTTGTTACAACGAACTGTTTCACCCCGCCCCCACCCCACCCCCTCTCTTTGTCTCAGTTGTATTACTTTGGATTCCCCGATGGTACTGATACGGTTCGAGTCATAGCAAGCTCTAACATCAGTAAAGAATCCACCAAGTGTGCCATTGTATCAGTACAGAGTGCCTCAGTAAGTACTTTAGAATATGTAACCATGCTACTTGTTACACCACTAATACTTTCTTGTATTACTAAGTGATACATGTGTGTGATGCAGTTACCGTATATGTACTTTGCATTACTCTTCCTCTCAGTGTCCTGTGAATGACCAACTGGATAATGTTAGATCAAAAGGCATGTTTCAGACAATGACAGCCTCAGCTTCACTAGTTGTTACAGCTGTAAGTTATCATAGAAACCCTACTATTTATACACACTCATGTCATTCTGTATATAGAGTAAAGTTGGACATGAAGATGGTTTCTTCATTGTTGTTGTTGCTGCTAATGAGGAAATATGTAAGGACCAAAGGGAGAAGGACCGGTTCAACACACATAAGGATGACGGTATAGCATATTATGATACTGATGGTGATTCCGAATTGTATGAGATTACACTCAAGGTTGAGAAACTGCAGTCAGGTTAGAGATAGAGAGGGAAGGTTAAGGGAAGGGAGGGAGGGAGGGAGGGAGGGAGGGAGGGAGGGAGGGAGGGAGGGAGGGAG
>JAYJLX010041348.1:0-14302 GCA_036873525.1 Chalinula nematifera
ATATAATTACTGTTATATGGGGTTCTCATATAATGCATTCACTGTCAGTCAGTGACAGGTGCAATATTAGATACATGCGTACAGTATACAAGCTACCGGGTAGGAGCTGGCACGTTGCCATACCACAATTATACATAGGTGCATCTCTCCTATTGTATTCACTGATCACAGAAAAAAAAGTTATTGTCAGCAACTTTAACACGTTACACAGATGAGGACAATGGGTGCAGTGGGCGTTGTTAGTTTTGAGCACTCCCATAGCACATTAACTATTACACATTATAGCATGCATAGTTACAATAACACATGCATGCTATAACCATAGTTACAGTATACACTTGTTAATTATTAATAATTAATTATAAATACCATATAGCGCTATAGCTAATCATATTTTTTGTCATCTAAAACTTTCGTCAATTCAGTAAAATGAGAAAAAAATAATGTATCAATAAGCATGTGCAGTGACTGACAAAATAGACGAAAGTTTTGAAAGCCTATACATGTACTTGTATACAGTATACAGTAGATGGTACAGTGTGTATGGAGGAATTAGTTTCTCATCTTATTTGCTCTCTATGGGAAAAAAAATGAATTGACATAGACTAGAATATACAGTAACTCACACTATATGTATAGTACGTATATGATTATGTTTCTGTACTTTCTTACTTACTTTCTGTACTTATGTTAACTGTAATTTCTGTACTTATCAGGCTGTTCATGCTTATTAGGCTGTTCAGGCTGTTATACATGCAAGTACACACCTACATTGCCTTTTTCCACACACCTTCTGTTTTCAGTCCTTTTCTTACATGTACTTTCCCAAAGCAAAAAAAAATTACTTTAATTTATACATCTGCGTTTAATTAGAACTTACTACATTGTGTGAAACAATATGTACATAGATACGTGTAATACACATGTGTATGTGGAACCCCTACACAAAGGACACTTGGGGATAGAGAATATATAGTATCCTTTCTCAGTACAGAGATTAATGTATATAGGAATGCTATTTTTGGGGAAAAAATAGTGTCGTTTATAAAAAGGTATACATGTACATTATAAAGGGGTGGGGTTCCAATTAATGCATGTGATTGTATACTATAGTATGAATGTTTCTTGTGTCTGTGTAGGATATTGGTGAGCTTGTGAAGGAGATGGAGAAGGATAGAAAGGCTGGAGAGCTGAAGCTAAAGGAAGAGATATACAATTGGAGGGATAAGGTACAGGAGCTGAGGGATGAGCTGAGATTGAAAGAAGAAGAAATGAACAAGAGAGTTGAAGAAAGTAAAATAAACGGTAATACATGTAGGAGTAGCCAATGATGCATGTAATGTATATTTTTCCATTTCCCATGGAATGTGGGTGTGGTTGTTTATAATATACCATTTTTAAGATTGACACACCCATTTTTCCATCCCAGACTGCTTCTATTAAATTGTTGCAATGGAATTTTAGTTGTTATTTGACTTGTGGGCTATATATTTTCACTCACCTGCGGCATGCGGTTCGTGAAAATATGACACGCCCACTCATGCATTAACCAGTTATATTGAACACAAAGCCATTTAATATATATATTTTATACTATTCACTTACTTTGAGATACATGTATAACAAACGTTTACTTACTTTGTGCATTATTTTTACAAGGATATGATGAGCTTTTGAAGGACAACAGACAAATGGCCAATCTGTTTGCCACTTCTCAAATAGAGTCAGATAATGCGGCTAATATGATAGAGACACTGTCAGTGCATGGATAACAGGGTTATGAAGAAACAAATATACCATACATGTATGGGAATTATGGAAATGTGGCGGCCATGTTGGAGTACAACTTTGCATTGATCAAGTAGCAGCTTCTTGGTTTATCATTGTTTTTCAGAAAATTTGGTTGTTTCAAAGCCATGCACTCCGGTATATATGAATATAAAATAGACAAAATGAATATAAAATAGACAAAATGCCGTAAGTGGAATAAATTTTGTGGTATATTAAATTTCGTGGTGATCTTGGACCCACAGAATTAAACGCTATGTTACGTGTATGTTATCATTCATTTTGTATACAACGAAATTTTCAAAATAATTCAATTTGTAAGGAAACATAAATTTTGATACCACGGAATTTATTACACTTACGGTAATGTAACTATAGCAAATTTCCCTTATTTGAAAAGAAATATTTTTGCTACAAATCTGAAGTTGTACACCAACATGACTGCTATATTTTTGAATTTCCTAAAGTCACGTAACAGTGAAAACGCCCTATTAGTGAATACATGTTCCATCATTAAATAATGGTAGGTGTTTCATATGGAGGGTTAGTGTGGGGAAATAGGATAACGTAATGTCAATTTTGCAAGTATTTTTTTGTAACAAGACAATGATAATTGTTCGAAAATTACATTAATTGAAAATGGACAGCATATTGTGCAGGTGTTACAAAGGCTGTGTGGCTCCTTGTGATACTATTCAAGGGGATGTCCCTTAACATAATGTAATTAGTAGAGGATGTGGTTAATGAATGTTGTTTCAATAAGTAAACCCACAGCATGTACCATTCCTACTGATCTATTTAATCCAGAGGAAAACCTTCCTCAATCAGACGAACAATATAATGTGGACTTTTTGGAAGGTTGTATCCCTTAGTATTGAGGTGTGTACCTGAAACTTTGACTCCTGTTATATAGCAGTAAATATAGTGTAGCTATGTCTTGTAAGAGTTACTTGTGAGTGAAATTTTATTGATAAAAAAGTTTGCAAGGACTTCAATTGTGTAATTTTTGTATGATTAAACAAAAATCACAAATATTGTTATTAAATCTGTACCATGCTATTTTGTACATGGCAATGTCCTGTAGATTGATGAAAAATGTAACTACATGTATAGTTATTATTATACCCTGTCACACCCCTTGCCACACCCCCTAATGTACGTCACATTCAGTGTTTGTGCCATAAAATTAATTACATTAAACTTCCATTAAGGTGAATGTTTTTTTTTTTTTTTATAGCTTTGTTTTTGTTTATTCAGATTATTATTATTGTTATTATTACAACTTTTATTATAACAAAAACCAGTATGGATAAAGAAACAACAAAACAGACAGTGTTTATATGCAGCTTGGTCACGCGACTTTGACAGTACACTTCTAACACGAAAAGTGATCCTCTAGGTCGGCAGCCAAGGGTCCATTTCGTCCATATTAACCCATTGGACTCTTCATGCAGCTGGCTTGGGCTGGTTGTTTATTATTAATTTTGATTATTATTAGCAATTAGTATGTACTGTATTGTGTGTATGAAGGGCTGACTATTGTATTTACATGTATTTCATAGAACAAACCCTCAAAGATAGAGTTTTCAAGGCTGAAGCTGCCTCTAGAAGCATGCTTGAGGGGGTGTGGCTAAAGCACACTTGGAATCCCATAACGAGCTAGTGAAAGAGAGAGACGAACTAAAGGAAGCAGTTAAAGAGATTGAAGTACAGATGATTCAGGTAACCATAGCAACAGGGATACTACCAACCAATCATATTGTGCTATTTGAGGCTTATAACTTATCATGTGCTTGGTTACTACATGTACATGTACCCTCTGGATTGTATAGGCACATAGAAACCTCATAAACATTGTCTAACCCCTTTGACTTAATTGTTTTGCTGTTTTAGATACAAGAAGAGGCAAGGAGTTTAACTCAAGACTGTGATAACTTTAAGCTACTTTATAAGCAAGTGATCAAAAGACCTCAACGTAATGAAGGCCGATCCCAGGGGCTCCCTCCCTCACTCAGGGTTCCAGTCACAGAGAGTGAAAGCTGAGAGAGACGATACTAGACTAGAGGCTCAGCAACTGAGGCTGGAGTGTGAGAGTCTACGAGGACGACTCAAACTGGCCAAGGAAGGAAGAGAACTGGTAGAGGAGAAGGAAATGGAGATTAATATTGAACTAACACAGAATTAGAGGAGGTATGGAATAATGTGTACATGTACTGTACTATATGTTCATAATTATTCTCATGAAATATACATGTACAGTAACTTTGGGATTAATAAATTACATGTACTTCTAATCATTATTTGGAGGATTTCTTTAAAGAGAGGTTGCTTGAACATTGTTTCACTGGGAAAGGGACCTCAAATCCTTTTTATTATACACAGAGGTTTTCATTAAAGGGAGTTTTAATTATTGGAGGTTCTGCTGTATACTGTTTGTTTATCAATATCATAGCTAAACATAGAGAATTATGACAGCTGAATATAACTAGTAAAAAGACAACACTCTCATATAATTGTACAAACATTATGTAATTGTACGAAATGGTCACTTGATGGCAAGTTTTTTTTGAGGGGTACTGTACAACTACAATCCATGTACTGTACGTGTATAGGCCAAAAAAAAGCTTGACATTCTGTAGCAAACCTACGTTTACTGTTTGTACAGTATATACATGTAGTTTATACTATTGTTATATGTACACGTACATACATGTACATGTATGTTTCATTACTGTTTTAGTATTCAGCTATGCTGTAGCTGTTAATTGAAGCTTTTACATGTATAGGTATACTGCCTGCATCCTAGGCTACATGTGTAGCTTAACCATTAGTAACAGCACTATTTGCTTATACATGCTTTGTATAGTGTTTGTATGTGTATTATGTCCTTTGTTGCTAGATATCAGAGGAAAGAGATTGCCTCCGTAAGCGTCTCAATACTTTACAACAACTCAACCAGCAGTTAGAGGAAGAACTCGACTCATCCAAGACAACAGTCACTGAAGCAATGGAGGAAATACGGGAATTAAAGAGAAAGGTACACACACTACAGGGACTGGTGGATGCTGGGGACAGGAGGAACACATCGAACGCTTGAGGGGACTCCAAGAACAGGTAAAGAGATAATAAAATCATGCATACATATACATAGACTGAGAGTTATTGTAAAGTATAACTACTTTTATCCATGCTATATTGTTAACCCGAGCGTGGGCAGAGGGTTATAGTAGTCGGTTTGTGTGTGTGTCTGTCTGTGTGTTATCACGTAATCTCTGTGAATACTTGATGGTAGAACTTCACTGACACTCCATTGAAAGCGCTTGATGTCGATAATTCCACGATTTAAAGGATTTTTGAAAAGATGGTAAAGATTAAGACAAAGATCTTCCAGTATTTCGATCGATATAGTTATGCTGGTCGCCATTTTTTTAACCGCACCCTTTGAGCACATGTTGTTGCATTTCAATTTGTCAGTCACGCCTATTTCAATTTTATTTTTGATCATGGCCTCTTGGATGTTCGTGTGGATGGCTGTGTTTAAAGTTTACTCAAGGCCCTAGTCTTAAATTTTTCTTTGAAGGACCAACTTCTCAATCTCATCTTTTGCTAAAGTATTTTCTAGTGATTGGGAGTTTTGAATTGAAACTGGAGTGTTACAAGACTGAGGATAAGACTATCTATGTGTCAAGTTATTAAGCTACATGTATACTATGGCAGTGTGAAACTTGATGGTCTGCTCTACAAGTTTACTACATGCTTGTAAGTTTTTACTTAGTCCATTTGGCTGTTTTAAGTGTGAATAATTGTTATTGAAGTAGAATGTATATGTGTTGTGTTATTGTAAAGTGCTTGGTGTGTATGTGCCAGACTGTGAAGAATGTGTATGCGTTTCCTGATGGTGTGAAAAAAGCTGTGTTGTCAAATTACATTTGTTTTGAATGAAATGAATATACATGCATAACCGCGAGGTTCAGCACTTTAGTGCTTTCATATATTATGTAGCTCCATTCATATTAAATTGAACATTGCTTCTGCTGCCAGAGGGCCAACAATGTTGGTGACTGAAATGCATGCTCCTGGTATGGAAAAGAAACATGTATAGTAGACAATGGAAGCTATTCCAACAATATCAAGGCTATGGGAAATTGCATAGGAATGCTCAAAGTTCATGATAGCACGGTATGCTTATCGAGTAGGCTTAAGGTATAAAGCTAGCCCCATGCACCCAACATTCAGGCAACTTACTACAAACATTCTTTTGACCGTAAGAGGATCACCATCCGCCGTTCTGATGCACAATATGTAGACTAATACATCGGACAGACAGTAGTATCGGTGTTTCATCAGTTCGGAAGCCGTAGCTTCTACTGTGTTAGGTAATTCGCGAATTGGCTTTCTCCATACTCCTTGTTGTAAAAAATCTTGGAATTGTTGGGTAAATGGAGGAAGTAAGGCCCAGTTTATTATACAGCCAGATCGGTAATTAGTAGGGGCTCGAATAGAGGAAGAGTAGGGGCCAGGGTTTAGTGGAGTGGCTGTTCCTCCGCTGGTTCTGGCTCTGTACAACTTGTTGGACGAGGTGGTTGTCAGCACAGTTCTCCAAATCATTCAGGACTTCGGCCACTGTGCCAGGTCCAATTCAGGCAATTGTTGAACTTGTGTTGAAGCAACATCAGCCACAGAAATGGTATATAGAAATAGTCTCCATAATCGCATCGATTACCACTTCACAAATTTTATTTGCTTTATATAGTAATCTGTCTGTGTGGGTTGAAGAAAGTGGCGCTGCTGCACGATTGTTGGCATACATATGGGCTAGCTGAATCATGATGTGGGCGTTCAGCCAAGGTTGCAACTGGCCATGCTGCTGCATGACTGTTGGCATAGGTGGGCTAGCTGAATCATGATGTGGGTGTTCAGGTAAGTGGTTATTTGTAGGAGCTAGTTCATTGTTGCAACTGGCTACTTGTCACTGGTGGCTCCGTCTCTATGGAAATACAAGTAGCCGAAGTTTCTCTTAACAATTAATACTGAAACAGTGATGCAAACAAAATAGGACTGTGATAAAGCAAATTGAATAATAATTATTAGTCTTAGTTCAGACGCTGAGGTTCTAGGTTCGATTCCTAAGTGATTGTTTTTTTTTTTCTTTTTTTTTTTCTTTTTTTTTTTTCTTTTTTCTTTCAAAAAATCTGTAATTTTTCAACAACAGTTTAAATCTCCTTCATCTAAAATCAACTATCCTTCTTACGAAGGCTTGCCCCCGCATTATTGTTTTACAATCGTCTAATATTACTTATAGTATTCATAATCTCAAGGATTATACTGCACAAATATTTTTCGTGAACTTTTCTAGATCTATGCAAATAAATAATAAAAGTAACTTTAATAAATCCAAATTTGCACTTGTGGGCCACCGCATACTGGATGCTTATAAGTCTAAACTTAGTTCAGTTGGTTGTTTAAGTGTGAAGAATCTTTACTTCTGGAAGAATCTATCGTGTATGTGAAGAATTTTTACTTCTGGAAGAACTTATCTATCGTGTGTGTGTGTTTGACTGTGCAGACTGCTAAGATCTACGGTGTGTAAGAAACTGTGATATCAGGTCACATTATAAAATGAAATGTATATACATGCATGACCGCGAGGGTTCAGCACTTTAGTGCTTTCATTATGTGTTTCATTACTGTTTAGTATTCAGCTAGCTGTCATAACTTATATACTATATAGTGTTTCCCCTATAGAATGCCAGTTAAACAGGGTGGATGGGAGTGGTTTTGTTAAGTGATGATCAAAGGAAAGTGGGTGTGGTTATGACTACATCAAAGTAAAGGAAAGAAAACAGGGTGCTCCATCCTGCAAAATGAAAGGGGAAGAAGGGAGGGGAAACATTGATTACATAACTATTAGTAATTAAATTATGACAGCTGAATATAACATACATGTACTACATGTGTATACATGTATACTTAGTGTTATTATTATTGTTTTTTTCATGTTCTTTAAATTGTTTTAGCCGTTTTGTTTTGCTGTACTCGGCTACCAGACAATCAACTACAAACCAACCAATGTACCCAGTAAGTATATTAATATAATTATAAAGACTATAATATATGGCTCCTTCATATGTATAGGTGTGACTGATGCTAGTGGTATAAAGTCATATACTTGGTGCCATGTCCTATATTGCCGCCCACAGTGATGGAGCAAAACATTTTTTTTAATTCTAAGATGTAAAATTCACAGATCTCATTTTTATCATTATATGTGATGAGAGAGAAGACAGCATGTAGACTATAATGTTGATACATGTTATGTATTATAGGTAAACCCCTTATCATTACTGTTGTTAATTTATTTAGTGTGGTTTATGTGGCCAGTACTGAGCCTTTCTTTTGATTGGTCAGCTCTGGAGGGTTATTTTTCCTTATTTGGTTATGTATTGGTTTGAGTATACTATATAGTGAACTTAGTTCTTTTTGTAAGACTCTCTTGTGTTGTTTGACTTGATTTGATAATTATAAGTTTTTAATAACATTTGTATTGTTGTGAATGGATATTTAACGTTTTGGGCCTATCACAATTATTAAAATAGTTCTGGTAGGAAGGATCATCCCAGCTCTAAAAATTTAATTTTTTCTATATTTTTTTAAATAGTATTTCTACCACTGTACTTGGCACACAATATTGTGTAGTAATTAAGATTTATATAGTGCATAAAGACTTTTATATAGTATAGCCGTATATTTATCTATTGAGTTTATTTATTACCGGAGGGTTCAAAAAAAAGTCATGCATGCAGTTATGCATCATACCCACATACATATTGGCACACAAATGTCTTAATTTAGTTATGTTGAAATCTATATTTAGTTAATTAGTAACTATATAATTATAAGTACTTTCCCCTATTATAATTCCACCCCAACAGGTTTAATGCATGCATGACCTTTTCCCACACAATGTAGTCTGTGTCTTACTTAATTGCGTTTGTTGAAGTTGTAAATAAGGTGTAGTTTGCAGACTCAAAGATGATGTCAGCATCAGAATACTGAGTGATTTCTAATTTATTACTAAAGTGGTTGATCATTCCTGTACTCCATGAAAGTAATTATTATGCCAAATCAAATTTTCTTATTTTATGGGAATTTCCCACCTTTGTGCTATATAGATGTACTTGCATGGCATGCATTCTGTATAATAGTAAGTATTCAGGCACTTAACTGAGTTTATTATTGTTTAAAAAAAGCATGTATATGCATCAGTTATATTGCCAGTTAGAACTATTGTAATCATGATAAAAAAGCTATTCTAAAGCATATTGCTTGCAATGGCAGAATCATTGAATAAAAAAAATAAAAATAGATTGTACGACACAGTAAGAAATGATTGTAGAGTAGTATAGTGTTTATGTATAATGTTCAGTAAAGTCCATATATTTGGCCAATGGGGTCAACAATATCTCAATCTTTGTAGCAATATCTGTAAAACATGGTCGCTTGTCAGAAAGTTCATCCCAACATGAAAGCATCAGTGAATATCTAAAGCAATTGATAAAACAATAACTATAGCTTTCAAGGATGTATGCATGGAACTGTATTTCTTACATTTCATTGGCACAGGTGGGTGTGGCTGGTTTAGATAGTCTCTCTCCTGATTCCAGCATTTTGACTACTTCCTTTGGACTCATGCCAGCATATGGTGTCTTACCAATAGTAAACACCTCCCAACACAGGACACCGTATGACCACTATGGAATATGACGATAAATATTAATCATAATGGCTTGAAATACTTATAACGTACCACATCAGTTTTTTCATCAAACTTGTGAAAGTTAATGCTTTCCAGTGCCATCCACATGAGTGGTAGCCTCACTGATTCGGCATTGGTAGAATTTATATCTTGTTTGAAATATCCGGAAGTGTACACATCCTCTGATAGTCCAAAATCAGCTACTTTTATAACCCCTTCTGATGATATCCTATAGTATCATGTACATAAAACTATGGTACACATATGTGAGACAGTTATTATACTTAACTGACATGCAATTCCTTGCTGCCAGATCACGATGAACAAACTTCCGATCAGCCAAGTACGCCATTCCTTTAGCCACTTGTAAACACATGGACAGCAGTTGCTTCCTAGTGTCTAGTACAATGCTTTCATCAGCTGATTCCGATACAGCTAGGTTAATAGAAGTTTTCCTCAAATACGACAGTAGACTTCCGTTACTCATGAAAGGCATAACAAGACACGGTGACTGATCGAGTAGATTAACACAGACACCCGTTAGAGAGAGGACATTGAGGTGATTGAAATGCATCATCTTCTCTGCTTCATCAATTAACAGATCAGTCAACTGTGACTGCATATATGTACCTGTATAAACAGTATAACAATAGCATGCATGCATACAATAAAGGTGGTAGCACACTGACACACTATATATTACAATGATACTTACATTTAACTGTTTTAATAGCCACTGGAATGACGGTTGGCTCCTTATTATGATACTTTATTAAAGTGCCTCGATAAACTACACCGAATTCACCTATAGTGCAATAACAGTCATTAGAGCATGCTTTTGATATCAAATGTACGTTATTCATACCTTGACCAACTTTCTCTATCACTTTTAAATGAGATGACTCTATCAAGCAACTGCTTGGGATCCGGAGTATACCGCCGAATGCTTGAGGGTTAGCGGCTGACGGTAATGGTGAATTCGACAGTGATTGCATTGGAACAGCAGTACTCTTATTATCAGGTTCCGGCTCTGATTGTAATTTACTGTATATAATTAAGGTACGTAATTAGTATAATATAATTATACATCATGTAGACTTGTAATGGGATAGTGCTTGCCTTGATGATTTCACTTCACTGAATAAATCTCTTTTTTGTCGCCATTTGCAATAGCAAACTAGAGTGGCTGAAACACACACCAGCACCAGTAAGATGAATGAAAGAATTCCGGTACTCAGTACTACTGGTATAATATCTGCATGAGAACAAAAAAAGATACACAAGAGTATCAAAAGTAATGTATACAATATTTAGTAAAAACATATAGTAAACAGTACACAACTCGACCATACACATAATACATATGTGCATGTTATACGACAAAATACTGTAATCAAGTATTAGATCTATGGTTATATCTATGGTTTATATATACCTGAACTACTGGTACCACCAGTATTGAGAGTTGTATTGAGAGTAATATTGGGAGTCGTATTGGGAGTCCTATTGGGAGTCATGGGAGTCATATTGGGAGTTGCATTGGGAGTCCTGTTGGGAGTCATATTGGGAGTCATATTGGGAGTCGTATTGGGAGTCGTATTGGGACTCCTATTGGGAGTCATATTGGGAGTCGTATTGGGAGTCCTATTGGGAGTCCTATTGGGAGTCATATTGGGAGTCGTATTGGGAGTCGTCTTGAGAGTCATAGAGGGAGTCATATTGGGAGTTGTGAGAGTCATAAAGGGAGTCATATTGGGAGTCATATTGGAAGTCGTATTGGGAGTCGTATTGGGAATCATGTTTGGAGTTGTACTGGGAGTTGTTGCCATCATTACCACAGGAGATGTTGAAATTACTATATAATAGAAGGAGAAACAGATACGGTGTAATTCCACAAGCAAATGTACCCTATAATGCATATAAAGATATGCATAAGAACTATAGAGTACAAACTGTGTTATTGCAACACAAAAAGTTAAACCTAAGCAAATTTTGATAATCCTTGCCTCTCAGTATATACATGCATGTATTAATTTCACTCACAACTACTGGTTGATGTAGCCATTATTAGAGTTACTTAACTTGAATTGGCAGATGACAGATGTGTTGTAGATACTTATATAGATGAGCCTTTACTATTATCACACACACACACACACACATGCACAGACATACCTGATTGTCGTTTATCCTGTGGCAGCTGTATTATTCCCTTTATATTAGTTCCCTCGATTTCACAGGTATACTGTATTCCTATATCAGACTCTACAACACTATTAATAGTCAAAATACTGGTAACACCCGTGGATATCAACTGCCCTCCGATATTAGCCTGACCCTCTCCCTCTAAACAGGTAGTGATATTGTATTCATTATCAGTGTAGTCCTCTAGCACCTCTCCATCACTATTCTGCCATATTACGGTATACGTAGAGGGAAGGTACCCAGTGAATACACAGGATAGATCTAGATCAATACTCTCATTTGTAGCTGTTAGTACTGTACCAAAAGCAGATACTGATCCTATTATAAGAAAGGTATAATATAAAGCAGCTATATAGTAAGAAGTGGATATGGTCGTAATTATTCATCATGTATATATATAATGATGCATCATAGTCAAGATAATTGTGTATATAATTTTTTTTTTTATTGAGAGTATATATACAGGTATATACGTATATACTATAAGAAGATAATACACATTTGTTTTTACCTTGTAACTGTAGAGTAATGGCTGTACTTGCTTTAAGTGAAAAGTGATCATAAGTAGCTTCACATGAGTATGTCCCATTATCCGTTATACTGAGCTGAGATATCCTCAATATGCTGGTACGAGTAGTGTCAGCTGAATATATCCTTGTTTTATCATTGTTCCTTATTTCTGTTCCATCTGGTCCAGTCCACGTGTATGTGAACGATCCATTATTACTAACAGTACATACTAGATCAACTGATGAGGGTAGAGTAGTACTATTGATACTGCCATATACCAGGGACTGGTCCATTGGGGTAGAGAACTGGATTGGGGAGAATACAGGAGACCCTCCCCCTGATACACTGAACAGCTTTACTTCACTGATATATGTCGTATTGATATTAGTGTTTGTGTTATTGAAGATAAAATTAAGTGTTCGAAATGTTAAAATAGTATCAGGAGCATGAATAAAACTGTCAACTGTTATAGAGATAGACGTCACTGTATCATCCTGCTGTGTTAAATGAGAATTGCCATTGTAAGCTACTCTAATTGCTCTATCATTATCCGTCTGATCCGGGTATTTGGCTGTTGTCTGTATTGGTGGTAGTCCGATACCTTTACTGGGGTTGTTATAGAAATATATGTCCACTCGTGTTACGGAAGTGTGAGGGAATTCAAAGATCAGTTCCATTAGATTCCCAGTCCATCCAATGAATTGGTTGCTATCGAACGGTTGACCCTCTTGCGTAATACCATCCACTATGCTTGTGGGAGGGTCAGTGAGGCACAATAGACTTGTATTAGCGGATGATATGCAGTCAGCTTCTAAATCCCCTTCAGGCTGGTATATTTTACCATCAGAAAATTTAGATTCTATGAAGTACGCAGTGAGATTAACTGTAGATAAATAAATAATACTATATTGAATAACCAGATACAAATTACACTAACAGTATTATAGTATTGTATTATAGTGGAGAGTCTTAGGTGGCTGTATATACTGAACCACCTAAAGACTCCGGCCCCAACAATACAAGATTTGCAGTGTAATACAGTAATATAATATTTGATTCATGTATATTTCTCAATGACTTACCAACTTGAGCATCCTCAGCAGGAAAAAGTACAAACAACAAAGAAAAGCTAACACAGAAATACATTTGTAAAATGATGTCTGCTCACATTAACTTTATAACATACAATCCTTTCAACTATACACTATAAATCAGGAGTCCATAATTATATTAAAAGAAAGTAGGAGTGTGAAACTCCCACGCATTATACAGCTTTTCATTTCTTAGCCTTGCCTGATAGAATGCCGCCCACTCATAGTAATGAGTGGGCGGTATTCTCCAAGGGATGCGTGGGAGTTTCACATCCTACTCTCTAGCATTATATATACTCCTGACTAAATCCTATATCTAGTTATTTCATGCTGCAAGATAGTTGTAACTTAATTTGGAATTGATTCAGAGTCTTTATAAACTGGTTCAACAGATGAGGGACGAGGTGACTGCACTTGCCAAGCAGGTATCCCTCATCATTAGCAGTGTATTCAGCCACTCCCCCTGCTGAGATCACAATGACTGCCACTATATATAGTATAGCACATTTGGTTTCAGCTGGATTTCAGATCCATCTCACCAGGTAAGGAATGATATACTTTATTTATGTCATTTTTTAATTTTATTAACATTTTGTCTGGACCAGTAAATATAATCATGAAGGGACAGTCTTAATTACTGTACACTATGTGAACAGATTGCATTTTATATTATGAAGTTTTAATTGTGTTTCTATATGACAACAGCACATCAATACCCAACACTCATATGAAGTACAAGTGTCCAATTTAACCAGTACTATATCCAGAGAGGAACAGACGATCAGACAAGAACAAGAGAACGTAGATCACATCACATGACATGCTTACAATGTAATTTTGAAATTTTTTATAACTTGATCTAACTAACTAGTTTCAATATCAATCACACAATACAAGTAGAAGCAAAATAAAATAAAAATAAAAATAAGAAAATAATGTCAGTCAGTGATAA
>JAYJLX010041359.1:3997-14300 GCA_036873525.1 Chalinula nematifera
TGATAGTGAGTAGCCAGGGTTTGTAATGCCACATATCTATAGTATAATACTCTACAACATGACTGCCTATGATAGTGAGTAGCCAGGGTTTGTAATGCCACATATCTATAGTATAATACTCTACAACATGACTGCCTATGATAGTGGGTAGCCAGGGTTTGTAATGCCTCATATCTATAGCATAATACTCTACAACATGACTACAATATAATGCATTGCCACAGTATAGTATGCTGCCATATAATAATATACCACCACTGTACAGTATACTGTAGTGGATTGTCTACACTAGACACATAAATTAGGTGTTATTCATAGTCTGTTAGTGCTTATTATACAGAAAGCAATACAATGCAGTACATTGTGGAAAAGGTCAGTGACAGTCGTGATATGTATTGCATAATAATATTGGTTAACTCTTAAAATACACTTCAAACAATGCAAACACTGTTCAGTGAATTGTACTATTCAATTGGTGTCCATTACAATATTATCAATACAAATCAATGTCTGTTCATGTTGAGTTGAGGTTTGCCATTAGTATTCAATGATGTCTATTGTGCAATAGTAAAATTCGTTAGCTTAAATCTCGTTAGCTTAAATTTCAACTGTAAAATTTATTGTCACTACAGTTAAGGCCACCACTGTCTAAAGGCTCACATGCTGTGTAGAATTTAAATAGAACATCACAAAAAAAAACAGCATGCACTAGCTAGCTATAACAATTAATGATGCCAAAAATTAATTAGGTTGCAATCATGGGCATAAATAACAATTTATATTGTTTATTGCTATCATCACTTCAGCTTCACATACATGTACATGGTAGTAAAAACATAGTTTACAAGAGGGTTCCCTCCATCCACTTAAAAGGCCTATGAAGTAACATCTAGTCATTGCTATTGAAGCATAATTATAATAAAATATTGACATCTTTATACACATCATTATACAATAAAAGTTACTTAATTTTGGTGGATAAAAAGCCACTTCATTAATTCCTCCGATATTCATGAGATGGATTACACTGCAAACAAAAAGGGAAAGGAAGAAAAAGAACAGAGATCAAAAAGGAGTGTAACAAAAAGAAAGCTTGAGATATGAAAGGTAGGCTACAATTAGACTACACAAAAAAATCTAAAATAAGGCTTACAAATATTGATGTACATGTAAATAATAAAATATGGAAAAAGTAAGAACAACACTCAGAATTAAAAAAAACAACATAGTATATATGATGCAATGACTTTCCAGCCAGTTATCCTCTCCACTATCACTCCTATCCTCCCCTCCACCCCTCCTCCCTTCCAGTCCTTTAGACCTCTACCCTCCTCACCCAATCATCCTTTACCCTTCTGTCCCCCCCTAGCTGCAGTTATCTACTCCCACTCCACCAATCATCCTCTACCCTCGCTCCCACCCTCTCCCTTCCAGTCATACCTTCCTTCCCCTTTATTTCTAGTTATTCTATACCCTCCCTCTCCCTGTATCCATTCTTTATACCCTCCCTTCCCCTCTAGTCATCCTATAGCCTCCAATCCTGGATTCCGCAATATAATTATTTCATAATATCCTGCTGTAGATCCCCTACCTCATCCTCCATAGAGTGTTTGATCCCAATCTTATAAAAGGCATCACATGTGTCACCTAACAATGTGGGGTTCTACATCATTACAGGAGTGATTGATGACACTTAATCAGTTAAGGTTCAAACATGGTAACCTGCATGATGGTGGTAATACATTTGTAATAATTTTGCATTTACATATTGCTTAGCTGCTTTAGATGTTTGCAAATTGTAAGCAAACTAGTGGGTTACAATATAGTGCCAGTACAAAACCTACTAGCTTAGCTGTACAGTGAGACATTTTGTAACTATGAACCCAATCCAGCCTAAAGGAAGCTACGTTACATAATAGTTTTACAAAATACATAACATTCAACCTAGTGGTTCACATGATCAGCTGTTTCAAAGTAAGAAAAAATCAACTATGGAAAATTTCACTAATTTCTGAGAAGAAACTTGAAATATATATCACAGCATTGTTGCATCCAAACCTGTTCACTAGAGGATATGCTCTGGCCAGAGTTTAACAAAAAAAAAACATTTTGATAGCAGTGTTCATTCCATAATTAGTATACGTAATATGATATGGTTTGCATAGCACATTCTCACTGGTAAGCCTACGTAGCAACTTAATTTGTATGTCATGGGAGTGTGGATTATGAGACCACAAACTTGAACACTTGATTAATTACATTATCTAATTCGACCCAAATGATTTAAAGATCTTGATACATGCTGTGATACATACAGGGGAGTCCATGAATGTAAATCGGTTTACATTATGAACTCCTGATGGTATTCATAATAATTAACCTTTACGAAAGAATATCACATACTGTATAACCAAATATTTACTACGACTTAATTTTTTTGTGGGCAACTAAAGAAAGTACAGTGGAACCTCCGAATAGAGAACACTTTGGTACACTATATAAACTGAAGTGCATTGTCCTTTATAGAGAGGTTGTCCTCTTCTTGGAGGTTAAAAATGTATTAGACAAGTGTATTTGGGACGCGGACAAGTGTCCTCTGTTGAGAGGTTTATTATACTATGTCCCTTTCTTGGAGTGTCCACTATTGGAGGTTGTACTGTATAATCAAAATAATCATAATAATAATTAAGTAACGATTTCAGGTACATGGTGATCATTATTAATTTCGTTGTACAACTATACCATAACTGAATCACAATATCTCACATTTTATTCCACATTTTTCTAGGGCATGAACAAATGTTTGAACATCCAAATTGAACATTAGAATGTTCATTTAGGAGTTCAGCATTCGAATTTTTCAGACATATTTATTCCGGTAAAACTAGTATCATCTCTGCTCTAAATTATGTCTAAATTATGTTTAAGTATCATTTGTGCGCCAATAAGCCACAGAGGAAACATGAATAAAGTATAAGGTTCCTCTAAGATTAATATTAGCCTTCAGTAAGCTAACATTTATTGTTTACATTTACAATTGTTTTTAACCAAATATTTAGATGTTAAAAAAATGACATTCATTCATGCCCTACATTTTCTAGGCTGCCTATGCTCACTGCTATCATATTTATGGGACAAAATTACATTACTATTGCTACTGAACCAGTCATTACCAGCTCTGAAAGTAACCAATACATTGGCTACTAATAAATTATAGTATATTGGGTTGAGTTCTTCATTAAAAATTCAATGTCAATTGATGCTATCCTTACAACTCTTCTTTGATATGGTTGGCAAGTACAGCTGTCTCTCCCCATGCGTAAGTTCTGCTTCATTTAAAAGCTTATTATAATAAATTGCATATCAAAAAAACACGGATTTTGCTGATGATTCCAATGGTATATAGTATTTTTAATTTGCATGTAAGACAAAAAGTTATTAACAATTTAATTGAACTCAACTCAACGTGAATATACTACAGTACAACTAATGATCAGCCCGGCCATACGTCCTAGTAGTCTTAATCAGAGGTCTTGACAATTTAAGCCTGTATGACACATTAGGATACTTCTTTTATGAGATGAGGCATCATAGGTAATTCTATCAGGTTGTATGATTCTGGCTGACATATTTTAATCCCTGTATAAAAGTATTTAAAAAAAAGGACTCATGCTGATTATTAACTCATGGCCAACTCAGTATCATGTAGGCTGTTTAAACAAGTTACTGCATCTAAATTGTAATGCGTATAGCATCAAACAAGGAATAATAAAAAAACATACTTTAATTAGCTCTTCTAATTGCAATTAATTAAATTATGTTAAATTATGTGATAAATCCACATCAATACAACTGGTATATTTACAACACATAAAATAGTGTATAACTAACCATGATTAAAATGTCACAAGAACATTTAACGATAGGTTTGATAACATGATGCCTCCATTACTACAGAAATATTTTTGCAGCTTTCACTTGTCAATGTTTTCTAAACTTTCCGTTAGAATTGACATTACATCATCAGTATAACCACAATTGGCTGCTTGTTTAGACGGAACCCACGTCTTGATAAGTTCTGTCACATTATCAATCTCAATGTCTTCTTCATCAGAATCCTCACAATGGGGTCGCCTTGTTGTGTCCTTCCCTCTTCCTTCATATCCCGTGGCATGGGCTGATTACCAACACTACTGGCACCAGATGGAGGTTGATGGGAATGGTGATGGGATGAATTGGGAGGAGAAACAACATGAGCACCGGCACCAGTAGGGCTATAATTATTATAATAGGATAGTTATAATTATCATCATTATACATAATACATACCATGAGTATAATCAAGTGATCCAGTCCGACCTATAGTTACGAAATTTTGATAAACTGCTTGAGTTGGTGGAGTATAGTACTACATTACCTGTAGTTTCAGTATACCATCCACATTATGTTCCTTGTGGTTGCATTCACAATGGCAAATAGGTGAATCCGGTGATCCATTGTCATCGCTATTTGGTGTGTACTTGACAAATGGTAGTAATACGGTCACTAACACAAATAAATGAGCAAGAGGTCCACCTTTATATGATAGACATCCCAGACTACCAGCAGCATAGACACAATAAAATTAATAATGATCTCATCAACTTCAACAATGCATTGGAAAATCTTCTTTCTGTGAAACTCATATGGGCTAAAAGAACAAATTTTATAAATTGTGATAATAATAATAATACTACTGTGTCCTTTATAGATTTCATTGGAGGGATAAGAATCAAAAGCAAACTCAAAATGGTATGAATTATTTGGAAATAGTAAACAAGTTTGCAGTTAGGCAATTTACTTGGTACTAAGAAATGTAAGTCATCCTTTGTTTCCACCTGCAGTAAAGCATCCAAATTTCCAAATAGATGATACATGCATGAGGCAATATCACTCAAGGATATCTAAATGGTTTTGAAACAACTTGTTTACCATCATCTGTATCAATGCAAGAAGAGTGTCTTAAAGGATACATTCTAAGATCTTGTTTACAGATAATTCCAGCTGTATTGAGCAATATGATCGAATCTCTACAACAACTCTCATTGCCGACTTTAAGCTACATAATTCCACACATTATGTCCCCTAGCCACTGAGATGATAGCAACACAAGACTACCCGATGATTCCTATCGCTCAAGTGGAATTTGAAATCGACTGGTTGTTAAATCTGTACAATGATTCAAGAATTTCATTGAAATGTTACTATATATAGTTATATAAATATTTTGGTGTGAAACCGCAACTATGCACTGCATTTGATGTTACACTTAAGCCACAATATAACACCTAATAAGCTTTAATTTGTTGGCAAAAAGTAGTCCAAAGTGAGGAAACAATCAAAGATAAAAAATATTTGAACTAGAACGACAACTTTTACCACCAATATTTTTAAAATTGAGAAAGCATAGTTTCACTAGCTGCATGGTTATACCAGCATGAGTCCTTCACAAATTGATCATAAATATTGATGATAGTAAGCTCTATATACTCCAGTGTATTTACAGTATAGCCCCAAACCCATTGTCCTCTAAAACTTTCATGGGTAAAAATTAGATTATAATTTAAGCAGCCATGGCTATTAATTACTTTAGGAAATACAACTTTACTATGAAATAAAAAAAAGACTCGCAAGTATAGTACTACAAACCTTGCAGTAAATCAAAGTACATGTATGGACAAAAGCTCAGCCATACAAAAAGTAAATTTGACTGAAAAGATCTACAGTAGATTTCGGGGATGCACAACAAAATGGCAACTGACAAATCATCGTTTTTCAAACATAAAGAATTCAGTATTTGTAATATTTGCCACCCACCATTGCACATACATGGTTAAAATAGTGGTAAACACGCACTCAAAAACAAACTGACTACTATAACGCTGATCATGCACCAATAAATTAACAGCTTGTATAGCTGTAAGCAAATACATGTACAACTGCTTAGGGTTGTAGTAGCTAGTCCATACCTTGACCCACGATTACTCTAATGTCGTGATAAAACTTTAAAGCAGTATCGATGTCTCGTTTGTTGTCCATGATTCCACATTCCACAGCTCAGCTTTCTACTTCTTTTCTTGTCATCACTAACGGCTTGCTCTTTTGTTCACTTGCATTTTGAATACAAACTTGACGTAACGGTTAGGAAACTTGTGCATTAGGAATGGATTTAACAGCTGGCTTCGTTGACATACTGCATAAATGATAAGATACCACTTTCATTCCTTTTTTCATCGTCCTTGGATGTTAAGGAATTTTCTACAGCAAATACTACACATCCCCCCTTAGATCAAATGAACTGTATGGCATCCCAATATTTCTTCTTATCTGCTGTACTTACGAATATGTGCATGAGTTCCTCATTGATCTTATGTAATTCTTTGTTCGAAATGGAACGATGTGTTGTATCATTGTTTCTGTGAGTCTCTACGAGGAATATCCTAGGTTGATCATCACTGTTGTTGATTGAGGCATGAGCAATATATTATATTGTTAAGCCAACATTGTATTTCACAAATAGGATTTTGTACTAGCTCTTCGTTTATGATATATTTCAAGATGTGAGCTTGAATACGACTTATAAGCTGTTCTGTGTGTGATGAAGCAGTGATGCATGGGACGATACAGAGATTGCCCGGCAAAATCGATTGTGTGAAAAATAGTACCTCCTTGTAGGGTACGTTCATTCTTTTTCATTTTTTTGCACTGGTTTTGGACTCAGTGTGGGAAACAGGAATTTGAGTTTTGGGTACTTTCAATTCCTGTATTATTTTGTAATCCTTTCCTTTGATGTCTAGGTTTGAAAGTACGTATCTGTGGCTTTCATTTTGCTTCATAGACTGAGCTTGCAACAATCATTTTGTCATTCTTGCTCAACCCTTTAGTATCTCTCACTGCTTGCCACATTGGTTTTATTTTTGTAAGAAGCATATCAACTTCTGCCTCAAGCTGTTTCTCAGAAATCGACTCACTATTGCCAGATTCAGTACACCCATTTTCAGATGCAGTTGCTTCTCCAACTGCTTTAGCAACTGAGTTGGCATACTCCTACTTGATTCTACCTAATGAATTGTCAATCGCTTCACACATTTGGACTACAAACATTCTTTTGATGTTTTTCCCTCGTTATTTATCATTGACTTTAGGCGCTTAAACTCAGGCTCTCAGAAACGTCTGTCCTCAACATTCAGGCTTGATTTATGAGTCGCAATGTGCAAAATAATATCACCATACCATAATCAAAATGTAAATTTCAGGATTTATACCACATACTCAGCAGCATTTACCACTCTCAGTGTTATGCCTTGGCTTCCTTTACCAACAGGACATCAACTTCATGCTTTAGGTCTAAAACATCATCAGCATCATGTAACGCAGCAATGTGTAAGCAAGTCATCGCACCATCCTTCAAGATACTTAAACACTGAATTGTATCATTCTGGCTGTATAATACAAATTACCTTAGTTATTCTGTTGACGTCAATGTCCATTCTTTTGGTTTGTGGAAGAGTTCTAACTTGATAAAAGGTCGAAGAGCGATGCAATATAGGGAAAAAAACATGAGGTTCAACATACAAACCCAAGTTTTCAAAATAATTATAATAGAGTAGTACAGTAATGATACAGTGACATTGGATTGAATAAACACAGTATATATGTACCTTCTTTGTGCATCTAAAACATCTTTGTTCATTAAAACAGCTGGTTTTTTCTCAGGAAATCACTGCAACAGTTCCAAGTTACCACCAGCAATGGCACAATGAATTATGTTCCAACCACTCTATAACAATTAACAAATGTTATTATTATTATATCATACATGTATATTTACATGAAATTCCGTTCAATAATTTAAATAATAATACTTCTGTGTTTGCAAACTTTATCACCGATTCGTCAAATCAGTACAATAATACTGCACATACACGCATTCATTCACCTTTTTTTATTTAGGTGACCAAGATTTTGGCAATCCAGCAGTATTTTTACAAATTCAAGGTTCATATCCTTGTTGGTTACGGCTAAAATTAAAGTAGTTTCCTCCGCCTAAAAGTACATTAAAAACACTTAAAATCATTAAAAAGTAAAAACTGGTTCACATTGTAACATTTGCATTTTGTTATGTCCAAAAAGTAACACCACCACAGATGATGACACTAGAACAGAACTCAGTTCTAATCCAGTGTCAATACATTTGTTTAGATTGACTTATAACGGAATGCAAAAGGTAGGCAACTTTTGCAGATTGTCAGTGGCTAAAATAAACATTAACAAATAAATGTACACCAATGTAAGAATTCAAGGAGATGGAAGAGGCAAATGCGTCTTTACCAATTAATGATACCACATACATCATCACACCTTTAACCAAACACAGGAAGATTTACATAAATGTATTTAATACACACATATTCTTGCAATCCTGCATCTTTCAAACTAAAGGTCCTTTAAATATTCTTGTGTGTTCAATAGTAGCAAAAGAAATACAATACTTGCCAATAAACAATTTCTTTCTATACCTTTGTTTTATATGGCATAGATGGTGGCCCAGGTAGCCCCCACCTCTTAATGAGCAGCTTTAGTATTAGTGTTTGGTCATGTTTACAAGCATATAAAAATGGAGTAGTAATTTCAGCCGTCTCTGAGCCACTCTATATCACAGAAAATACATGAGCACCAGTCACATACAGAATTGGTGAATAACAGTGACATTAATGATACAGGCCATGTCCATTGTGGGCTATGGAGGAAGATAAAGATCAGCTATATTTGATCTTAAACCTTTGAATGCAACACCTAAATGACTTTCAACGAGAATAAGAGCTTCCTAAAGTCTATAAACTAAAAATAGGTATCCCAATTAAAAACGTATAATTGACTGTTGAGATGTGTCAAACGTAAAAGCAATAACAATTTATATATACATAGACATATAAAGTGCACTGATGATGAAACAAGTATGTACATGTATATTTCAAAATAAGCTAACTTTTATTTTATAGCATTTCACATTGATTTGCTTTCGAATAAATCAGAAATTATGCTTCCTTTACATTAATCAATACATTCTACATTAATATGCTTTACTTTAGTCATATGCTTTAGTGGAATAGCACAGTTGAAGCTACTAGTCCCAAAAATTTATATGGAATATATAATAATGGATAATATGTAATAATCAGTTTATTAACTACTATACTATAACAATCTTCAAATGTTCCGCTCTCCATAACTCGCAAGCATTCAGCACGTGCAGAATGAAGCAATGAAACATGAAACAATTATAACATAAAAAAAATTTCATAAAAAAACAAGTAACTATAGGAATAAGAAAGCACAGACCCCTAAAAATCTTAGCTTTGATTGATTGATTGTATACCGTAACAACTGAAATTATTAAGTGGCTTCCATTTCACTAAAAACGATGTTTGAGTATATGTACGGAAATTATTTGCGGAATTAAATTTTGCGAAAAGATTCAATAGCTAATGAATCATTAATCACGAGTAATAATAACCCCATGCATGTAACTAAAGATTATTGACTATTAACCAAGTATAGCTATTATAATTATATGTTTCCCGAGGAAATTTTTTATAATTTTCTTTCAATAGCAATAACAAAAAATTATACACAGTGAAATTTGTAACATTTACGATAAAGCTAGGTAGTAGGTGTCAATGTATTAATGATGGTGCATGTCTGAATAATACAACTAACAGTGAAAGGAAAGTATATCCTGATATTACTACTATCTGCATGATTCACAACATTCAACAGTTGTGTTCCATTATGACCAGAAGTAATATAAAAGAGTACATAATATTATCACATGTATTCTCGGACACAAGAATAGAATTTGATTTGATTCTTGCACATTTATGTATGCACCAGTTTACTTCCAATCACACTGATCAATGAAATTAATAAACAATAACTATAACATAAAATAACTTAGTCACTGCAATATAAAATCATTATCAAATCTTTTTTTTTTAATCAGCTAGTTTTAAACAATTTTCAACCGATAAATGAATTAAACAACCCCTATATGTAGTGTTTGCAATTTAAGTAACTGTTTTGTAAAAAAGAATACATGAATTTCACATCATAAACATGCATGCAACTTTTTAATAACACAAGTGACAGTCCTATTGATAGCAAATCATTTAATACCGATAACTATCATTAATTCAATTATGCATGCAGTTGATTAAACCACAGAAGAGCTGAGATTTAAGCAAGATTTGGAGTGATCAAAGCA